>VZUI01038985.1:0-49856 GCA_013401135.1 Cettia cetti | reverse complement strand
GAGCATCTCCCAATGGGATGATGGAATGTGTCATGTGATTGGTGAGCCTTAATGGGCCATTATCAGCCAATATCCCCTTGGAGGGAGGATGGTGGTGAAAGAGATAAGAAACACTGCCCCACCCAGTTTTAACAGCTGGGCCATTATCAGAAAGCATCCACCCCCCTCCCCCCGCAGTTACAAGAGATAAAGAAAAAAACTACATTTCCCCAACTGCTTTCAACAGATGAAATAGAATACACATTTTTCGGTTCCATAACCCAAGACATGTGTGCAATCCAGGATGCCCATATTTCCCAAGAAAGTTTTCAATCTCTCTCTCTCTCTCTCCCCCTCTTTTAGAGAGTTCTTACCTTTTCACTCCATGATTGAATTCAAGTGGCTGTAGTGCCTTATAATAACAAAAAAAATTTAGACTGGAAATACTCACAGCTTTACAGCAGTGCATCATTGACATTCAGATATCATGACATATTGAAAATCTTGATGGAAATCATCAGACCTATCAGCTCTGAGTTCAATAACACTACATGAACCTGTTCTCCAATATGCTATTGGAGTCTATGTAAAAAAATGATGGAAGAAGTCTAAACCCATAGAGTCTATTCATATAAATACAATTCAGTACAAGCTGAGCTCTAGTACATAACTTAAAATTGAGCTTCAGTCAGTTGCTGGCACACGCTCAAGGATTTTAAAAAGTACAAAGGCAATCGTCCAAATTATATACCTACTGACAGCTGACTTTCTTGAATTATTCAAAAGCAGAAGTTTTTGGCAATCAATGCATCAAGCTGAACAGAGATACAAAGTAGAGTACAGAAGTTGTAAGATGTATGTCACCTGAAAGTGAATTGCCCCTGTGCCAGACCAATAATTCTTGATACAAAAAAATGTGAGTTAGTGTCAGAGTTGATGGCTTCTCTGTAGCCCATAGTGCCAGCCTGAAGATGGGCAGAGTGGTCAGGGCAGCTGTATATTCTTCCTCAATTTTAGCCTGACTTTCCACTAGCTACTTTTAATTTTGTTTTTATGAAAACAGTTTCAATAATATTTCTCCTCTTGCACTTACAGATGCTCAGTTTTATCCTTCAGGTTCTGGCACATATGTCCTCTTATCAAGAGGCCATAACATTCTAAGAAAAAATTGCTCTGTTATGAGACATTCGTAAAGCTGAATCCCCTGCAAAATAATGTAACATCTTGGCTTTCAGTCATACTGTGTGAGGACTGCTACAAGAGAGTTTGTATTTAAGAATCACAGAATGTCTATATATACAATTTCATATCAAAAAAGAAAAACCAATTATCATTGACCTATAATTATAATAACACAATTTTGAGTATGATGTTATATAGCATTTGGGAAGAGTTTTATTTTCTTCTGGCTGCTGCTTTCCCCCCATTTCAAAGCTTCTCTAATATTTCATGTGAATTCATAACATTTTAATCAACTTTTGCCATTACTAAAACATAATCTCATTTTCAGTGTATATTTAGAATTTATTTGAGGGATGTGACCCTGGAGCAATTCAATTTAAAGTTTTACCCCTCTGGGACAGAAAACAATAGGGAAAGAAGTAGCACTCACAGCAACATATGAACACCATACAGTGCAAATTTACTTAAAGGTTTTTTCCTTTTTCTGAAAATATTATTACTACCATACTCACCAAGGAAATACCTTCACTAGTGAATATATTATCAATTATCCTAAAATTATTAAAGTGTCTGCATTGTAAATAACTGCAAATAAAATCAGAATATAACTGTCTTAGGTTTGAAAATCACTAATCCTAACCCTTTTTTTATCATAAAAATGGAATTGAGATTCATGTTTCTGCTTATGTGAGTTTTGTTCTCTCAGTCCTGTGATTCACCTGCTTCCTCCCACTGCAACAAGTAAAACAAGAGCTGTGCTAGGAGGATGAGGCTGAGCGCTCAGAGTGGGCCAAGCTTTTACAAACACACAGCAGTCCTTAAAATGCCAGCTCTCTTTTCACTGACATCCCGTCTGCAGTGACAACTACTGCTGCAATTCTTATTCAGTAGCAGCTGTGAGGCTGCCAACAGGTGTCCTGAGCCAAGGTTTCCTTTCATCTATTGTTGCTTAATGGGAACAAAAATTATTATAAAGCATCTGCCAACATGATAAAATGCTAAAATTATCCTAACAGTAATACCTATAGGCATTTTAGCAAGGGAAGCAGAACTATTCTCCAGAAAAGCTAACCTCAGTACATCATTTACATTTTTGTTTTCTGTCGTTGCTTTAATGACTAAAGAGAAATAGAAATATAAAAATACTTAATTCCTCTAGAAAATAGGAATAAAGGTACCACAGTACCCAAATACAATGTTTCCTATTTCTCCTTGCTTCCTTTGTTTTATAACTTTTACCTCCTATGAGTTATTTTTCTCATTCTCAGGAGAAAAGATTGTGTTTGGGAAAATACCTAAATTCTCCCAAAGTTTGGCAATACACAAATGTAGATTTTTTCCAGGATTTTTTCTACATTCATGATGATCAGGTATACTAAGTATAGCCTTATTAAACCTGTTAGGGGTGCCAAACCCAGTAGACCAAAAGAGGCAAGGCTGCTGCATCTCCATTCCTCCAGACCCAGCCAGGATCCATGCATTCCCAACAGGTCCCTGCATTGCATGCACACAGGTATACAGTATATGTGTGTGTAAAAATCCAGCAAGCTACACACACACATGAAATGGGTCTCTCAGACCATGCTCACACTGTGTCCCTAGAATTTATCTCAGATCCTCTGATCCCTCTAGAAGTCAACTCTCAGCCCCTCTGGTCACTCCAGTCTGTCCTAGACTTACAGCTGCTTAAATATTTGGTCACTTATCTATGTCACCAGTTAGACTGGCTTAGTATTTCCTAGTGTCACTCCCTCACATGCCCCATGTGCCTGTATCCTACTCCAGTTGGTGGAGCAAACTTACATGCACAAACACATACACACAAATGAAGAGTTCTTCACCCTCAAAAACAGTAATGGGATTTGGCGAGAAGACCAGGAGCCAGGCATGACTAGCAACCTTTTTATATGGAGCCAGCCTTTTACCTCACCCTTTTCACAAATTCTTTTCCTCCCCAAGTCAGCTAGATACATCCCTTTCCCACTTTTAATTCCTCTCCAAAACATCCCATAGAAATCCTGTGCATCCCCAAAATACACTTCCTGGCTTCTCATAATAAGTTTCATATTCCCAAAGTCTATCCAAAAGGTGATCCAGGGACCCTTTCTTCTGAGGCATTGTGATGGGTCTCACTCTCAGACCACAGGACAGTCACTGTCCTAAAAAAGCTAGGGGAGAGGTTAGAAGGGTATTATAAATACCCCACATCTGTGCTCCCATGTCTGTGTGGGCACAAGGTTTTTTTAACCATTACCCAACAAAACCGATTGCCATATCATAAGAACATGTAACGTGGGATAAGCAACAAGAGAAAATAAATGCTTCAGGCTGAGGCAGAAAAGATGTTCAATGCTGCCAGCTGTGTGATGAGCTGGTATTGATCCTACAGAAAGTACATCCATTATACAAGCTGCAGTTGGCTCCATGCTGATAAGTCATTGAGGAGAAGGCAATGATATACAAGAATCAATGCAGACCCACTCACTCTTTCCTGCATGATCGCACAACAGTATTGGGCTTTCCCATACCAACTCAGCTCTCTTTCATCCACACACCTTTACTTCCTAGGAATGATATTTTTTCTCATGCATAGTCCTCATCTTTTGTTTTTACTTTTCCCATGTTCTTATTGAGAGACATGCTTCAGTCTGACCTGATGTGAGAGCTAAGAACTGTACATTACTACACCTTAGTGTTAGCTGTCCCTATCTGATCCCAAGGAGGTTTGGGGTTTTTTCATTTGTACTGCAAAATCATGTGCACACTTGGACATGGTTATGGTATGTTTGGCACTGTATCTAAATGCTTTCAACTTTCTCCTACCAGCTTCTACTTCAGGAAAAGTCATCATTATAAACATTTATGGCAAGGATGATTCCTTCAGGGTTTGCAGAACTGGTAGGTCTGAAATAGTCTTGACTTAGCAACTCAAACTTAAGAGAACAGGTAAGAATTTCAAGGTATCTAGGGAAGGATAGAGGATGACATCAAAATCTAGATTTTTTTTTCAGAGTGATGTAACTTCTTGAGTGAGTCACTATGCCCTGGTCACCATGACCCTTTCATACTAATGGGACCATACACACATCCACTTTCACCAAAAATTCAGATGTCACATAGTGAGAGAACCAGAGAATTGCTGATTCAAATGAGTAGAAAATGTATAGCATCTGCTACATATGGTCTCCCCCAATCATGTTATGGATGTCTGAGTTTGCATGTGGCAGACATGAAGCAAACTTTACATTATATCTACCAACAGTCCTCTAATTCCAACAGATATGTAGATATAAAGTCATATCCAGACAGTGGATGGAAGCAGGTTTTTTGTGAGATGGACGTCACCATGTCATGAAGACTATGATGACAGCATTCCAGAGACAGACTTGATGATATCCTAACCAGATGTTCTTTTGTACATTTGCCCCCTTTCTGAAAACTTAATTTCTAAACAAGTTAAAATCAAACAAATTTGATCAAGCACAAGTTTAAAAATTCCTAAAGCAGGCACTTCTTCCACTGCCAGCCTCAAATCCCTTCTAAACTACCCAGTTTCTCTCCCTTAAAACAACTTGGTTTCTCCTAAACAATATGTTTGGGGAGAGGGGACACACAGAGCTGACATTCTGTTCCCAGAACAGGCAGGAACATAGACAGGCATATTGTTTTGGCAGCTGAGAAATTTATTCCCTCTCCATGCTCATTCTTTCATTAGTTTCCTTTCTGTGACTGCCAGCAACATTGCCAATTAGTGCTAATCGTGGTATGGACACCTGTCCACAAGAAAGGAGGTTGAGAACAATTACACAGTCATTTTCCAAAGCACATGAAGCAGCTGTCAAAAAGTAATGACTTGCAGTCACTGCTGGCATTGGCTGTATTACAACAGGTGGCCAAAAGGTAAAATAACATTAAAACAATTATCTGCTCTCTTAGTTGCTCTGTCCTGGACTTTCATTCTTCCCTTAAATTCCACAGCATTTAAGCTTGCAAAGAATAGTGACAGCTATAATGTCTATGGATGTATATCTCCTGTTCTTCTACTGAGTAAAAGAACTTTGAATATATGAAGAAATTTTTATTTCTCTACACTTCATGAAGATGAAGTAACAGAGATTAATGCACAGGGAGTTTTAAAATTGAAATCAGAAGTTGTAAATTGGAATTCTATGACTTTCACATGAGCTGATCTTCCACAATCTCTACAGTTATGCATCATCTAACATGTTCCAAGAATCCTTTTTTTATGGACAAGTTTCAGTGAGCTCAGGAGGTGCTGTTTGTGCCAAAACCTCTGCAAATCAGGACTCAGAATTGCTTCAAACTTAGGATGAGAAAATACAGACTGTACTTTGGTAAGTAGTAGCCAAATGTGGAAAAACATGGTTTAACAATTTTCCCATCACTGTAGAGGAACTTTTTCCAGAAACTGAAAATCCATTTCTTCATAACAGTACGTCACAAGCTACACATTTGAAGTATCCCACCTCTTCTTACAGTCTTTTGTCTCAATTGCTATACTTTATTTGACGTTGACAAGTCCTACAGACAACCATTTCCTTAACACAATTGATTCGTTGTCAGGACAGCTCTATGGTATCTACCGTATAGGCAGGATAATGTGCAGGAACAGTAGGAGAAATTAAGCTGGTTCAGAAAGATTTATTGTACTCTGTCCTTGCTAAGTTACTGTTCTTACCACAGACTCTGCATGTGGGATTCCCCACACTTATTTTAAAAGTGAAATGCAAAACCATCCCTGCAGAAGTCTGAAGGCAGTCACTCGGTGATAATCAGCAGGCTCCAAGTTATTAGCAGCACTGCACAGATCTCTTGAAATTCATGTAGTAGAGTATTTCTACTGTGAATTATTCTCGTGGAATGGGATCTGAAGAGAGAGATGAAGAGGACCCTTCATCAGGTTTGAGTTCAGATTCTGAGGTCAGATATCTCGACCCTTGCTGCTTCACTCTCACAGCTGGGTGCCTCTTGGCTCCATCTCCTCTGGTCTCACCATGTCCCAGGAGATCTCTTTCCCACAGCATAGGTTCTATCAGGCAGTACCAGCTTTCCACCAAGCTCTGCTGTTCTGTGCTTTCTCCAAGGCTCGTCACAGCCACCTCTGCCAGGCACAGGAAGACCCTTCCTGGTCAGCACAGTCAGCCTGCCTCCCTTGGGCGCCCAAGGATGAGCAGCGGCTGCGGTCCCGCCGCGCCCTGGCGCGGGCGCTGCCCGTGGTGCTGAAGCGCTTCCCTCCGTCCGCCCTGCCTGGCGCTCTGGATGCGGGCACCATGAGGCCATATCCCTGCTGGAAAACCATTTCTGAAGACTTTTCCTGCCCAAACCTATCAGCCAAGAAGCTGCATGATACGGTTTTGTCCCAGCATAATGCGTAAAACATTTCAGATAAATATTGATTCAAGTAATGTCTCACCCACTTTCTTTCGCTCTGAGATTTGATAGTCTTCCAAAGCCTCATTAAGTTGTCACTTTGTTATCTTCAAGTAACCCATCTGTCTGTCTGATTTGGCTTGGGGCTTTGGTCATCTTTATCACAGTGAATCTGGTGATTTCTGTCCTGTTTGCTAAAACCAGGCTGTTTGACTTCTTGCCAATAGAGGTCCAACTATATGATATATGCTACAAAAGTATTTTGTGGGTGAATGAATCACTGATTTTATTACCTACTTAATCCACAAATAAGTCAGAGTTTATGAATCACTAAGTCATACAAAGCTAACATGGTGGAAACATAGATATTTAAATATTAACATTAATGTTATCAGTTCTCTTAAGCACAGGACAGATAATTCCAATCAATAGTATTATTTTGGAGTTTAGTAACTGTACATCACAATCTGTTTGTTATTAAGGACACACTGGCACTCTCACTATTTCAAAATGATTCTTTGAAATTTCATTCCACTTCATGTAAGATGTACATCCTAGTTGCCCACATAAAATAACACAATGTAGATGAGCATAATTATTCCCTCTGGAAAAGAATACAAGGGAAACCTAATGATTCTCACAATTAAAAATAGGAAGCAGATTCTTACAGCTCCAATTTCTTGTGGACTTCTGGCAATCAGAAACAGCAGGACAAATGCACGTGTAAGAAAGATATTTGCATAGAAACCAACAAAAAGTGATGCGCTTGGACTCCACCTCAGCTGAAGTGCTCGGCCACTGTTGGAGCAGGCTTGCTAAACTCAGGGATACTGCTCAGGAGCTTCATACTATACACAGGCCTGAGTACCTTGCTCAGTTAAGTTCTTAGACAAGTCTACCAGAGAGAAATCAGCATTCCCAGAGAGAAATCAGCATTCCATGATAGCCACTGTCCCTTTTCCTCTTTCAGCAAACAGACCTCAAAATCCAGATAATACCTGAACTATCCTAGAGACAGCTATGTATTCACCATTAAAGTAAAAAGTTTTCCTTTCTCTACCGTGTTAGCAAAAACTTGAGTTCTTCAGTTTCTGAGGATGCTAGTCTAACTCTGTAATCAAACACCAAAATCCCTTTTTCAATTGTGTTGGAAACAAGAGTTACTCTTACCATATAAATTACTTCAATGGGCAGGCATTTTTTTAAAGTATTATATCCCAGTTTGACAAAATAGTAGTGACTGTGTTACTCTAATTTTCAATCAACTCTGTCAAATTAGGCAATGAAGTGGGGGGGAAGTGAAAATTGTGTGATAATTGAGATTATATCAAGTCTAAAACTTTCCATAATGTGTTGGTTGAAGACCAAGGGAAAAAGTCTGACATGCAGTCTGACTTGTTTCAAAAGTTCAGTTATTGCCTTTTATCTAGATCCTGCTTGGAAACAAAACATTATCAAGCAGAAATAGTAATTTCACAGTTGGCAAGACTTGGCATTCAATAGCAGTTCTTACAGCACCACAGCAGTACAGAATGTGACTCATCGCTTGTCCTTAGGCTGCACAGGCTCATTCTCTGACATCCAGCAGTTTCTCCTTTATCTTGGAGGAACATTAAGGCTCTCAATTTTCCAATGTATATCAGAGTGATTTACCTAAAATCTGAATTTAGCAAAGTAAAATTTCAGCACTTAGACTGGTTGCAATCAATCATTCAATGAGTGAAAAGCTTACTAGAAACTAGAGACAGTGATTCTTATAGCTGGTTGCTCAAATACATCATCCTTTTCCCCTACGGTAATGTTCTGGAAGGCCACTTGTTGCCAGGATAAAAAAGGTCACTGGCTTCTGTTCAGGTGACAGATTTATTTGCAGTGCACAATTATACTCCAGAAGGAAGCAACCAGAGAGTCAGCCAACCACAGACACATCAGCTTCAAATCAGCTTCAAAAAAAAAAAAAAAAAAAAAAAAAAAAAAAAAAAAAAAAAAAAAAAAAAAAAAAAAAAAAAGAAAGAAAGAAAGGGCTTTCTGAGATCTTTCGTCATCAGATCATTTCATTCCAATTGATTTTCTCTGTCCTTTGAGAGAGATTTACTCAGATGCTGGGTATTTTCACATGTAAATATGGCTATGGAATATGTTTCTTATAAGGAAGATGTGTTAATTTGATCTCTTTTAGGTCAGCTTTTAGAATGAAGACATAGAAGCATGTGTTTCTCACAAATGACCATCAAAGGGAGTTGATGGAAAATTCAGATAAAAACCTCAGTGTTACAAGCAGAGATAAAGCAAGACAGACAAATTCTATCCTGGGATCCTTCAGGCTGAAGATGCATGGTCGCCAAGAAGACACATTTGTCTCCAGCAAAACATGAAACACACTGCCAAAAAACACCCAAAAAAAGTTTAGATCACAAAGACACAAATGACACTTCACCTGTTCAATAGCATCTCCATTCTCTGTACAAGCAGAGCGCAAATATGACTATGCTAGGGAAGTCTGAAGCAATAGCACCACATCTGTGTTGCTCTTCTGCATAGTAACAAATGATTGGCACAACTCAGCTCCTTCAAGTTGAAGCTACTCAATAAGGCCCAACATTCACACTAATTTAATGTTTTGGCTTTTTTTTCTGCAGTGCTTCTCATATTGTGAATAAGGTCAGCTTGCAATAATTTCAAGAAGAAAGGCATCTTTTGCTGTAGTGTGCTATCATTTCAGGGCTCTCTGAAGGCAAACTTGCAGATCAGGATAGTGATATAATGTGCTCAGTGAAAAAATAAAGAATATTTTGATCATTAGCAGTATTGCCCTGGTAATAAAAATATGATGCTTCCCACCTACACCCACCCCCAGCTGAGAAATTCATTCTAGTTTCTTCTAGTTGTGTGATAAGCTCTTTACTGTAAAAAAAACCTATGAGCCTCAAATTAGTTGTATGAGCCAGAAGGTCTGTTGTGAGCTTCCATTTTTTACTATGTCTCAGAAGCTGAGCAGAGATCATTTGGACCATCAGCATGGCTTTAACAAAGTAATACAGACCAAACTGAAGGGGAAAAAACTATCCTGATCTGCAAGTTTGCCTTCAGAGAGCCCTGAAATGATAGCACACTACAGCAAAAGATGCCTTTCTTCTTGAAATTATTGCAAGCTGACCTTATTCACAATATGAGAAG
Source organism: Cettia cetti (assembly GCA_013401135.1). Lineage (NCBI taxonomy): Eukaryota > Metazoa > Chordata > Aves > Passeriformes > Sylviidae > Cettia > Cettia cetti. The sequence continues at coordinate 40,127 of VZUI01038985.1, read as the reverse complement.
CACTGCAGAAAAAAAAGCCAAAACATGGCACTCCACAGAATAATAACACACAGTACAGAAAATTAGGGGGAAAAAAACCAGTTACAATCATTCTAACCACATTTTCCTCTTTGATACAACAAATAACTTCAATTTTCAACAATGGGAGTTACTCACATACAACAAATGGAAAATAGGCCCCAGTCTGCTCAGAAATTGGTGTGAATGGAAAACACAGATTACAGGCAACAATAAAATATATTTCTACTGATAGCTCACTTTTCTTCTGTTGTTCTCCTTCAGAGTCAGGGAATATGTCCCTGTATCTCTTTCCTCTTTCTTCTTTCTTTTTGGGATGTATTTACCAATTTTAAAATATTGAAATCCAAGCTCAAAACACACATATTTGGCACCTTGAAAATTCTGATCTTGAAGAGGTTTTGGATAGAAAGGTGGAAAGTGTCTGCTTTTTCATAATGAAGCATTAAAAAAGCATAGAGGAAATAGTGGAAGTCATTATCAGAATACTTCAGCTTACTGCTTATGCTTCCAGAAAGCAAACATAAAAAATGAAAGCAAAGTATGTCTTGATACAATGCAGTAACAATTTCAACAAAACTTTTCAAAACTTTCATCAAATATTTTAATTCCATTCAAAAATTATATCTCTAGGTTCACAGCATTATGCAGCACTATCATGCATAGACTTCATAATCTGATCTTCAGGGGCACAATTGTAATAAAAATCTGTAGAATATCCTTGGATCTTTCCTGTTCCAGAGAGAACCCTGCAGTCAGAAACATGTCAGCTTTCTCTCTAGGGAGATGTCAAAGTCTGGACAGAGACACTCAGAAACAAAGGCAGCTCTTTATGGAAGACTGTATGTAAGCCAAGCTCTCCCCTGCACTTGCTCAAGTTCTTTTGTTGTTTGTTTTTGTTTTCAATCCTAAGCACGGCTATCCCCAGGAGTCACTTCACAGCATAGTCAAGGAGACATCTACTCCCCGGAAATACCGAGTTCATCATGCCGGAAATACCCAGTTCATCTGCTCTGATTAGGAGGAAGCTTTGTCCCTGCACAGTAAATATCAGGTTCAGTTGCAGATGAGACACACCAGCTAACAGAGATGAGACTTCTTTTTGACCTAAAAGGATATCATTTTTCTAACGTGAATACATTTTTCTTTTTTATTTTTACTTTTTTCCTAGTCCCATACCTGTTTCATCTTTGCATGAAGCCAATTATCCATATCAAGTCTAAAGAACACGTTTCAAAGTCTTTGAATAAAATTTCTTTCCATTTAATTATTTTTTAAAATAAATAATTTAAATTTAAAAAAGAACCATGGACAATATTCCAATTAACTTTAGGAATCCTCTCAGAAGCAACCTGAAACATTGAAACCCAATGCAATATTACAGTGTCTTGGAGTGTGTCATTTTTAATGACTTAAAATTAAAAATATCAACAATCTCACAAGATTTAGTATTTGTTTGTTTCTCATCAAAATATTCAGACATTTCCTGTCTTGCATGGTGTTAAACTAGACTGAACAGTCAAATATTTTCTGATCACATTTTCTACCCTGCACTATTCCAAGAAAAGCTTAATCATGTTATGACATGCCTGTGACCAGTAATGTGATGAATGTTTTGAGGAATAAAGGAGAAAGAATTCATCAGCTAACAGGAGAAACTAGTACAGAAGAATAAATGAAAACTAAGTAGGGAAATCTGTAACAGAACAAATATAATTAAAGAGAATTTTTTTTGGAAAGTTAGACATGAAGAACAATTTCTTATTCTAAAATTTTCCTATTTCAACATTTCTTTACTAGTCCCTTGGAGCTGTCCACACAGTTGCTTAGAAACCATACTTATTTATGCATAACTTGGATCCTAGTTCAATAAATCAAAATAATTTGATTCCAGTCATAACCATTTAATATAACAGATGAAACTATTCCAAAAGCCTATTCAGAGAAATATAAAGAAAATTATTTGTCACTTATACTTTTGTCATCAACTTTAAAAGAGCTACAAGGGCTTTTGAAATTTTATGGCTGCCTTTAAAAAGATGGCACTAGTGAACCCATATATCACATATTAATTGTTACTCCTATCATCTTCTAAGGTGAAGTTTTTGAATATAGCTCCAAACTAGGATTTACAATCTCTATCAATAAAGTCTGCACATTACAGAGATTAGTAGAGTAGAGAATAATGAGGAAGACACTTGCCCTTACAGAAGGTTTTCAATTGCATGGCAAAGTGGCTCGATGCATTGAAAAAACTCTTGAAATATGACAAAGTGTAGGATCCCACCTACTGGGTAGGAATTCACTGGATGGACAACATGGGAGTTCTCAGACTGAGTAGTGTGAAGGGTTGCTTCAGGCCCTGACACCAAAAAGGGAGGATATCAAACACTAGAGTAGGGATTTTGTTGCAGTACATCAGGTTGGCCAGTTGGGAATAGTATGGTTTAGTTGTCCATGGTGATATGGAGCACATTCAAAGACAGAAAAAATCTCCAAAAGCCTTGAGAGAAAAGCTTGTGTTATAAGCCTTAAGGTCTCAAAATATGCCTTATGAAAAACAAAACAGAGAGCTAAGTCTGAAGGGTCAAACAAAGAACAGACCTGGTAGAGAGCAACAAATATGTTGACTAGAGGCAAGGTCAGACAAATGAAGTAAGGTCTGATTTGTTGGCACCAAGAGGTAATTATCAGAACAATTTATCTTCAGAACAAGATATGGTCATTTGTACATTACACATTGAAATGTGAAGTGTGTTGAACAGCCAAGGTGGTGCTTTCTAGTCCTGGCAATCACACTTGAAAAGGAAAAGCAGAACCAACGATCATGGTTTAACTCCAGATGACAACTGGAGTTGTCACATCTGCACACATCTCCTCATCCACGCTTCCCCAGAGGGATGGGGGAGAGAACCAGAAGGGTAAAAGTGAGAAAACTCATGGGTCAAGATAAAGACATTTTAAATAAGCAAAAGACACACATGCAAGTTGAGAAAAACAAGGTTTTCACTCCCTACTTCCCATGAGCAGGCAAATAAACAGACATCTTCAAGAAAGCAGGGCTCCATCACTCATAGGACTGGCTTGTGAAGACAAACACCCTCACCCCAAACATCCCTCCCTGCTTTCTCCTTCTTCTTCCAGCTGTATGCTGAGGATGACATCACATGGTATAAAATATCTCTTTAGTTACTGGGAGTCAACAATCCCACCTGTGCCCCCTTTCTGACCCTTTTGCCCTTCCTCTTCCAGGACAAGGCTCCTCTGACCACATGAACCATCTGCTTGAGCTACACCACAGCAGTGCTTACTTTTCATTTCTGCCTGCAAAGAGAGCTGATGTGTAGACTAGCATGCATGTGTGATCTCAACAGTTGGCTTTGATTTGATGAATTCCATGCCTTGTGACATCTAGGTTTATTTTTTTTTTTTAGATTTGTTTTCAAACACTATCCCACAGCCAGGGGAGTACAAATGTCACTGGCACAAAAAAAAAAAAAAAAAAAAAAAAAAAAAACACAGGGAAGGAAAAAAAAAAAAAAAAAAAAAAAAAAAAAAAAAAAAAAAACACAGGGAAGGGAGAGTCATTCTAAAACACCCTTACAACATAAAATTACCCCAGCCATACCTATTTTTATTTAGGAATACTGATTTCCTGCTTACTTTTCCCAAAAGAAAATGTGAAAAATTCTGCCCTGGCTCCTCTGTGATAGCAAATTTGGCTTGCACTTAGGTACCTCTGTTTCTACATCAAAGAATAATAATTATTTTTTACTTTTTTTAAACCAGGACTATGCAAACAAATGTTCATAGTCATATGTAGCATTTTTCCTAGAAGCTAAGTATTTACCGCCCTCATCCTGTGACCTTCAGTGAAAATGAAAATATTCACCACCTTACAAGAGATGCCAATCAGCTTGACAACACCCACACCATTTTTATCACATTACTACATTCAACATAGAGTAGCATTTAGTAAAAATAGAAATTTTGTGAGGAACGTTTAAGTTGCAGCTGGGGGGTCATTTTTAAAAACAACAAAAATGTCAGTGATCCAAGGATACACAGATACCTGGCACAATGCCCGTGTCTCAGCCAAGGAAACAGGAACAGATGACACCAAATATGCTATAGGCTGTTAGTTAGACAAGTGTGCCAACAGTGCAATGTGTTACTACACAGGAAGCCTGAGTTCAGAAGCAACAAGAGCTTGTTGAAGCTGCAGCTGAAATGGTGTTCTACAGAAAATAGCTTTTTCAAAAAACAGGCTTAAAATACACACCAAAAAACCACGCACAAAAAATTTAATTTAAAATACATTAGGAAAGAAAAACTGTTTTCTAAGTAGACAAGAAACAGGTTTTGGTGGTTTGCCAAAAATGAAAGGGATAGCTGAGTGTTGCATTTATCTGCTTCCTGGCTTGAAGATCTTTCTTGTCAGTGATGCTACAGAAATCAAAAATGTAATAATTTTTCAGCTTTTTATTTTTGCTAAGTTTCTGCCCTGGAAATTTGCTTTCATCACCCTTCAACAGGAAGCAGTTAATTTTCAAATAGCTCTAGTAACATTCACCTGGGTGCCTCCTTTCTCCTGTTCCTGGATATGACAGGACTACATAACATTTAAACCAACAACAGCACCAAAGGCGAAATGCTGTGTATTGTTTTTCTTTAAACTTGCAATCATGGACATTTTCACATGGAATTACAAACAAAGCAGTCTTTAATTAACTACTGTTGAAATAAACCCTCCTCCCACGAACTCCTCTCAGAACAACAAAGTAAAAAATGCTCAAAACCAGAATTTTCATGCTATTTTATAAACCTGCCTTACAGGAATGGTGCACCTCCTGCCTCTAGGTATAGATTTTGTTTTCTGGGTCTTATACAACACTCTGCCATTCCCAATTCCTCCAGAGGAGTGGCAGCTTGCAGCACCTTTATAAAGGCTGGCAAGGATTCATTTTAGCCCCGGGAGTCTGTGACCTGTGGCTGGAGCCCAGCCACACTGGATGGGGAACAGGCAAGGGCAGTGGCACAGGCAGTGCACTCACAAGAGATGCATTAGCTCAGCCATGGCCACGTGCCTGTGTCTCATGCATGGGGCTTGGCAAGAGCACAGGCTTCTCTGCTTCACTCTGTGAAGAAAGCCCTGAAAAGAGGGGGTGTGGATGGCAAAACCCAGCCTGATCCTTCTGCCATCCCATCTACAGGTCTCCAGCCCCTGGGGTGGCTTTGTAAGGCTGTAGGGCAGTTTATTTGAAACCTGTTGTCTAAGAGTTTGTTTAATTGTATGGTAGCATTTGTTGCACCTGCTGTGGAAATAACAAACACACATTTAGATTAAAAAGCTGTATTTTCTTAAAATAAATTTATCAATGATCCTGATTTCATAATCCTTACAGTACGAAAAAGTTAAGCATTTACTGGCCTAAGTACAGGTGACAGAAAATGAATTTGTACAAAATACAGATGGTGCAACTAAGGAACAGTTGTATCTAGTTAATATTCACATTGAAACATCAAAAATAAGATACATAAAAAGCTTTCTGACTTTCAAAGGCAATTTAGGGGGGGAAAAAGTCATTGCAAAATCAATCTGTTTTCAGACTCTAAGTCGCTGTTTCCAGGGGCAGATTTTCAAGATTAAAATTAAAAACGCCAATAGGAGCGCAGTCATGACAGAGATATGATCCCAGTATTGTAGCTTCCCTGCTCCACTAAGGACTTTAAATCACCAGTGTGTAGATTTCCTGCAGGATGCTAAGTGATAAGGAGCATTAAGGAAAGGCATTGGCAGTTTCGGGTCAGTTGCCTGCTCTTCCAGGAGCAATTGCCTGTACCTCTGTGGCACCCTTTTGACTGGGTCTAGGGCTCCCTTGCAATCCTTTGCGATACCAAGTATCCTTCTTTTGATCCATTAAGACTATGGGCTCCTTAAATGACCTCTTACATTTAGGTTACCTCCTCCAGGACTGGGGGATGGCAGGCACTCACAGCTCCTCTGCTGTTCCTCAGACAAGTGGCGATCTCTAGTGAAACAGCAATCTATGGTGATCCCTCCACAGAAGAATTCAAATAATGGATTTTTCCAGTGTAATCAGATTATAGGAATTTTTTTAGTGTCCTTCTGTGATACTATCAGGTATTAGATGGAGATACAACTGAAAACTGACTGAGCTTTTAAACTGGGAATGCAGAGCTCTGTATTCTCACAAATATAGTTATTGCATATTTATAAGATAGCTTTAAAGAGTGAGTCAACAAAATCTATCCCTGATGTGCTTATTATGATGCTCTGATTCTTAAAAATGGGTTGAGAGACAACCTGAGGACTGGAAAGTGTATTGTACAGAAATGAATAGGCCTGTTTAGACAAATAGATACAAGGTGCATTTGTGGTGATTTCCTTCTATTTGGGCCCAGGCAGGTTTTCTTTCCACAAAGAAGTATATATTCTTTTATTCTCTGCATCATTCAAGTAGTTGTGAACCCCCTTGTCTTTAGTATTGTGTGACAGCCTGCTGAGGAAATGGCCCCAAAATAATGAGGGATGGGATTCAGTGAAATATTGTTCATATTTTTACTGCCACACAGATCTACACAAAGGCTCCACAATAGCAGCAGCATTCTGCTGATCTACTGATTTTCTTCTGTGTAGACCCCAGAGAGGCACAATAACAAGAGCAAAATAATAAAGAAGCCATATAAAGCTTTGTGACTGTGCTTGTTATGACTGTTTCTTTAAATAAGGCAGACCATGAGAAAATAATGTGTCCATACAGTGTGGTATTTCATCTCCTCACAGAAAAATAATTCATGAAGGGAGCACTTCAAATCTATTACAATATTCCCACTTCCTTTTCTACCAGCTTCCATTAAGAACAGCAAGAAAGGTTAAAGGTTAAATGGATGTTGAGGTTGAACTTGCTGTCCTTTTCAGACCCTCCTGGACAGAGCCAATGGCCACCACTCACACTGTGCATTACCACTGCCTGAATAGGCTTCCTATGTTTTGCCTGACTTTTTGATAAAGACTTTCAGTCTCTAAGGCTCTGCAGCTCAAAACAAGAACTTGTTTTCAACAGCAAAAATATACCTTGATTTATTCTCCTCTTTAATCAGGGGAGTTAGGTTTTTAAAACTTGTATTTCCAGATTTTGCAGAACTGGGTAAAGTTCTCAGGAGTACACCTGCACTGAATGTAGGTATTCTTCCATCTCCCACCAAGGCATGAAATTCCATTGGAATGTGACTTTTTCATTGCTGACAAAAAAAAAAAAAAAAAAAAAAAAAAAAAAAAAAAAAAAAAAGTCAGTATTCTCAGGACTCTGAAACATTTTGATATGGAACTTAAAAGCTAGATATTACACCAGTGAATTCTGGCTCCACAGGACTCAACAAACTGCTGTCACATTGTCTGAGCCCCCCAGGGAGGTCATTGCCACAGAATAAGGAGTATAGCAGCCCCCAGAGCCCCTTTCAGGGCAGGTTTTTCTGGACTTTAAAACTCACAGGAATTCAATCTGGAGCAAATCCTAAAAGCAGAAATCTTCCTATTATTCGCTGAAAATGCATCAAAGAGACACATCTATAGGGCATTCAGATTTATAAACTGGCATTTTTCAACAAAGGCACGCTTTTTCAGGAAATTCCTGGCCAGCTCTAATCAGGAATGCATCTGGGAATGAAACATTTTGTCAGATCTATGTGCAAGATGGATTTAGACAAGAAAGGAAAGGGATGTGATCAGCGATCCAGAAGATCAAAGGACATGGAAAATCAGAAAAGAATAGAATCAGCCAGCAAAATTCTTTACTTGCAATTAAAGTAGTTTAACACCAGATCGGATGAGAAGCACTGTGTTTACCCATGAAAACCACAGTTCTGGACTAAAGGGGTGCATTACTGGGAGCAGAGAAGACCTAAGCAACCATAATCACAGTGCACAGCTTTGATTACACACTTTGGGAACAGAGATAATGGGCAGAAAGTAGGGACCTACTGGGACCTCTCCTTTTCTACTACCAATTCAATGATTAATTACCAGTGCATGAGAGTATCTATTCTCAAGAAACAAGTTTCCAACGAAAGTTTCAAAGTAAAAGCAACCCAACAAACAGTAAACTGTGGGTCCTGGGGAGCAGCCGCAGTTCAGTTGGACAATATATTTAATTTCTCAAAAGTCATGTTGTTTACATTGTCTCCGTATTATCCTCTAAAAAATTAGGAAAATAGAAGCCGAGATCCCCAGAGCATAATTTACAAGAAGGTAAAGTCAAGAGGCAATAGTTTTATTGTTCCTTTGAGATGGGACATTTTGAACTATATGTCCTATTTTTCCAGCCACTAAATGGTTATGACTTCTGGCATAAGGCTGAAGATGCAATTTCAAACCCCCTCAAGCAGAGAAGCAACTGAACTTGGCAAGGTTACTGCCTGGCTGGGTGACTGGCTGGATCACTGCCCTACTAGCCAAGTTACTGTACAACAGAGAGAATTTGGGTCCTTACTGCTCCAGTGGCACCCCAGCTCCAGGGCTTTAGACACCTTCTCAATAAATCAGGCACCAAAACAACCATCTTTCCCAGCACTCACTCCACCTGCCCTACACCACCAGTTCCATGCTATCTGCTTTCACTCAGTGCCTCCCTGCTCCCTTTCCCTGAACCCAAACTACCACCCAGAAGCTGATTACAACAGTCTCCTTATCCTGGAGATAAAACCCTCTGGAGGTACTTACCTGAGCCACAGGACAAATATTTCCACACAGATTTTAATTGCCAGAAACCACTCTCTTCAAACCAGTGACAGTGCCATAAATTCACAGACTAGAGAATAGCAGTGTGTAATTCTCCCCATCCTGTTTGGATTACCAGCCAAATACTAGGCAGAGGGGAAAAAAAAAAAAAATTTAAAGAGACAATAGTTATTGCTTAAATGTTTTCCCACATGAAACATCTGAACCTCAGAACTGCTAACAGATCTGCAAGTTAAAAGTTGTTTCTTAAAAAAAAAAATAAAAAGGCATTTTCTGTCTAAATTGAGCATTCAAACAGTCATCAGATTGACTTGAGGGAACAAGAATACTTGAGGGAACATACAAGGACAGGGATGGAGTGTGCATTTTTCTTACTTTTTTTCCTAACCTTCAGGTTTATACAGTGTCCTTCATTACGTGCTCTGTAGCTGGAATTTCCAGGCTCTGAAGTGCAAGGAGTAGTCTACTTTTCAACCAGCAATTTAGTAATTCTGGCACTCCAGGATCTTCTGAACCCACAATTCGCAGGTACCAAGTCACTTGGTTTGAGACCTCTGGAGCAAAGGGAGCTTTGTACTGAACAGGGTATGAATAATTGTAATATGTGATGTGTTGTAAACTAGTAGCTACAGAGTCTGTGCCATCTGGAGAGCTAGGGATTTACACAAGCTTTCTGTGAAACCAGAGTGAAAGAAAAATTTCACTGTAGGAATAAAGCTGAACCTGTACAGCCATGCAGGATTCAGGTGAGTCTTGGAAGAGAAATGCCTCATGTGAATATTTGTAGTTAAGAGACAGTGCAGTATGAGCCCTCCAGACATTGCTGTCACATACTCTGAGCTGGACCCAGCTAGAACCAGCAAGTACACACTCACCTGCTGGCTGCTGGAAATTACTGTCTCTGGGAGACAGAGTAAAATCAATTATTCACATCTCCTCTGCCACTGTTATCCACACTGCTACCAGCAGACATGGAAAACAGAGAAGGTTAGGGCTTGATTTTAACAGATTTCTGTAGACTACCTTTATCCGTCACCAGATAGAAAAGTTTTAAAAGGAAAAATCACTATTTCAAAAACAGACAAGTAATGTTTAAATGCTATTAACATACCTCCTCCTGATATCCTGTTTCCATTTATCGCACCTCCTTTCAACAACACTGCACTCCCTTTAACCCATGCAACTGTCACTTGAGCCAGTTTGGAGAACCACTATGTTAACAGCGTTAATTGTGGTGGACTCCTTATACGTGTTTAATATCAGGCCACAGACCCTTTTCTGAATGCAAGGGAGTTTGTTCCTCATCTGTGTACTTTACCTCTACCCTGACCAAACACTGAGCATTGGCAGTGAGCTGAGGAGACATTGGAGACTCATCTGTTCTGTTCCTGTTAGCTATGCTTCTGTCCCAGTTATTCCAGTTCCTATCAGCACCCATCATCCTGTCACCTTCTAGAGTTCAGTTCTCCAGCGGACTGATAAAAGCAAGGGAAGTCGTAACTGGGATAAGACTTTCTGAAGCAGATCTCTAACAAATAGGATAGGTATTGACACACCAAATAGTACCGCCTGGAGGAATGGAAACAAGAATAAGAGGAGGGATGAGGAAGTGTGAGAGATGCAGCACAGGCAGCTGTCTGCCAATGTTCTCATTGCAGCTCTCCCAACCTCTTCCAGTGGGAGAAGAAGCAAGGTTTGAGAGTGCACACCATCAGTGCTGCAGAGAAAAGGAAAACTATGTAAAACAGCGCCAAGGAGAGACGCAATCCATCCCTGGAAAGCCTGTGCCTGAAAAACGGTGTAGAGGTGTTTCGCAGCAGAGCTGGGGGCCTCTTGTGTGTCTGCAAAGGGTGTCTGAGTTGACAAACAGATGAGAGAAGTAATGGCTCTTTGTTTCATCTGTCATGGGTCACCAAAGGAGGCTAAGCTGTGCGCAAGCCAACTTCCAAAGTACATGATCCGGGAAGAGGGAGGCACACTTCAGCTTCCAGCATGTCAAAGGAAACCATGTATGGAGGAAAGAAGCCACCACATGTTTGTTGCTGCCAAGCTGGTGTGCTCCTTCCTGCAGTCTCACCTCTGACAGCCAGAGGTGACACCTCACTCACCTCTGATACGTCACTCCAGCCAGCCCTGCACCCAGGGACATGCCAGACATGACCAAGTGAGAGCAGGTGGTGCAAGGGGGCTCTGGGAGCTCAGGTACAGGTGGCCAGGGCTGCTCAGCAGGAGAGGCTCAAGCAGGGCTGTAACCAGAGCTCGCAAACAAACCTGCTGCATCTCACCTTTCAGGCACACATGAAGGGAAGCCAATGCTGATGACATTTGCTTATTCACAGCTGGGGGAGCTTAATCAAAAGACAACAAGAAATGCTGTTCAGTTTTGCTTTCTCTTCCTTTCAGTGCTATTCTTCTTACTTTCAAAATAGATGTCATAGCAAAGATTTATATTTAATGCTTTGCTTGTCAGAGATGGAAGGAGAAATGAGCTGCTGAGAAGGAAGAAACTCTGAGAGTGGGGATGGGGATTTATCCAGGAATGAAGAATTTTGAGATTAGGTCCATTTTTAACTAATTTAACTAGAACTGAAGCCATTGTCCACTCACTCAGTGCAGGGTTCATTCCACACACCAGACTTTTTTTCTGCAAGACTGTGGGGAAGAATGAGTTCAGACTTCAGAGGAAACCATTTGAAGGGGAAGAAGGAAGAAGATTCAATCTGTCTTTAAGCAATTTTACCATGAGACTTGTTTCAGTAGGAGGACATTGGGTATTTCTCCTGTATAATATCTGAGAACCATTACTTACCATTGGTTTGCTGCTAGTGAAATACATGTAGGAGTGCATTAAAGTAACAGTGATTTTTAGCAATCTGTCAATAAATGAAAACATTATTAATTTCTGCTATGCGCCTGAAGACCCACTCCAGTTCTTTTGTTCATTCTTCAGATTAATTATGGCACAGCCTGTAACAAAGTATGTCCCATGCAACAGACTACCAGAAGATGTACTGTAGCTCACTTCTCTGTATTTATATCTTTCTACTTATTCCCACTTGCACACATTTTTGCAAACTTTTTCCCATTTTTGGATTTCATCTCAACTGTCCACTCATGAAACAATGTATCAGTCCCTCCTGTTCCATGTGGAGGTAATTTCATTTCAGTTTCATCCTCATTTATAAGAACATGGTGTTGAGTAGATTACCCAGAAATCTCTGGCTCTCAGCTCGGGCAAGGCTGGTCATGTTTGTCACAGCCTACCTGTGAAGCCCAGATAAGCCTCTCCTGGCTGCTCAGAACAGCACAGTTCCTCAGCTACAATAACCCCCAACGACAGCTCACCTGTGGTCTATTTCAGACAATTCTGCCCTAAAATATATTTCCCACCAGCCTTGTTTTGACTCACACACGCAAGTTTACTACTGAGCCAATGCTCTCTGGCAGCATAATACTCAATGCAAACAATAAAGGAGTTATGGAAGACTTCAGAAGAGAAGCTTCAGGAAAAGAAACCACAGATAATGTACATTTTCCTGAACCCATGAAGGTTATGTCTTTTAATGAGATACTCTAAACTTAAAATGCTGACTGGGTAACCTTCTGAGGTCCCTGTCTGGTTATCATGAATATAATATCTACCAAGCAGGATATGTTGAATCTTATTCTCTTGTTCTCTCTGCAGGATTGTTGCAAATTTTATTTTAGTATGCTTCTGGTCTAGTTTAACAGACAACTTGCATCTACAAAAAAAATGTATGAAAGATCTCAAAGTGGCTAGTTTTCATGAAAAATAAGAAAAAGCTGCAGTGTCATGGCTTCCTTCTGATTGTCAGCAGCAGCACATACTGAGTGACAAAGCAAAAAATTTAATGGGAGAATTAACCTCTACATCTATTTAAAAATGCAAACAAATTTCAGCCTTGCTTTGGCTTATCCTGCCTTTTCTTGTGGACCATCGCCACCCAGATACTGATTCCTTCCATCTGCTTGTGTAAAATAAAATTGCAATGTGATATTAAAAACCACCACAAACTGGGTCATTTACTGAACAGCAAGGGAAAAAGCACACCTCGTTCCTTGAGGATACTGCAGAGGTATGTGACCTGCTTTGTTCAGCCAGCTTTTACAAACCACCAAGAGACACCCCTCCTCTTCTCTGGGCCATCCAGAGGACTTTTATCTCTGCAATTCTCCCCTGCTGCACGGGAATAAAAGCAACTGCGGGGCTCAGAGTCAGAATCCAAAGTTGAGAGAGGAAAAGCACAGCCTAAAGCAACTTCACCTCTGCTTGCCTTTTCCTCTGTGAGGCACAGCTACCAAAGCAGCACTAACACGGCCGTGGCACCGAGCGTGCAGCTCTGTGCTCCATGCCCGCACAAGGACACGTCATCCCAGGGACTGAACGAAAGGAAAACAGGGAAAAGATGCTCATAGTCCTGCAGATTTGCATCCCCTGAACACTCAGCCCCCTGCCTCTGGGGTCTCCCTGAGAGGCCATGGTTTTCTGCTTTGGGGCTTTTTCCTGTGGAAAGGCGACTCAAAAGTAAAATAGTATTGTGGGAAGGACCACGTGCTGAATCAGCTCTGTGTCTCCCTGTTCTTTTTAGCCTTCTGATATTTACATTTTTGTAGTGGAGTTTCTCACAGATTTTCATGTAAACAAAGTAATGTTATTGTAACTGTTTCTTATTGTTGATATTCCTCTCTTGGGGAGGAGAAATTTGATGGACTTCTAGTTTGACGAGTGTAGTTGGAGAGGTGGCAACCTTCATCCTCCAGTCCCTGGTCATTGTCCAAAATCTATATAAATTGAGGTCAAGAAAATAAACTTTGTTTCTTGCCCTGACAGTGTGACTGTGTACATGTCATTCATTGCATGTCCTACAGTGGCAGCCCTGGCCATCTCCTTCATCTGGACTCCTCCACCAGATTTTTGGTCTCTCCTGCCAGCTTCTTAGTGTCTCCTGGACACATCCAGACCCTCAGAGGGAGCAGGGCTCAAACCCCTTGCTTTCCACCAACTCCTGGGTAGTTCTTCCCCCAGGAAGAGAAAAGCAGAGGAAGCTTAGTCCAAACCATCCAGAGAAAAGGAGCTGCTTCCAAGAGTCCGTGAGTATGCAGGGGACAGAAGAGGCACCTCTCTCTTTACACCAGCTGTGTCTCCCCACCATCAGCATCACCCCTCCTCTCCTGGCGCCCTGCTTCCACCAGGGGAAAAGACCATGAAAGAATTTGAAGCTTATCATGCTGACTACCTTGGGAAAGATGAATAAAAACAAAACAAAACAAAAAAAAACCAAAAAGGGGGGGGGGATTTCCTCACTCTAAGGGAAAAATCAGCCTCTCCCTGGAGAATTGAGGCCAAGAGAAAGCGTGGGGCTGGGAGCAAGGAGGAGAGATCTGGACACAGTCAGAGAAACACAGAGAAGTGAGTAAACCCACACCACCTCCTTTCAGCTAAAATCTTCCCCTGATCAGCAAATGTCCCCAAGACCCAGGGAACAGAGTGTGGGTGTATCCTGGCTGTTACACCTCCCTGCAGAGAGCAGGGAGGTCCCCATAATCACACGTTTCTTGCCAGAGTATCAAGGACCTGCTATTTCTAATGGACTCCCACCTTGAACTGCACCTGCCCTCTGCTTCTGCTGGGGCTTAGAGCTGCTTGTGGATGCTGTACCAGCTTGGGCATCAGCAGAGCACAGCTCACAAAACACCTGCAGGAGAGCTGGCTTGCTCTGCTGGCAAATTGTCACTGCATTGCAAGATGGAACTCTGAGTCCTTCTCTGGCCTTTCCTTGGCTCAGCTCCCAGTCAGATTCTGATCTCTTATCAGTGCTTCAGTCTACAAGTCTACAAGAATTGCATGCTTGTGATCTGTATAAGATTGTATAATTTTCTCTCTTTTTCTTCTGTCCTTATTTTTCTGTATTTATTTTTTCATGGTAAGTAAGGTTTTATTTATTTTCCCATAATGCTGATGAATAATTCTTCTCCATCATTTAGGTGGACAGTATTAATTGCCCTGTTCTTCAAAATAAGTGACAGCCAGAAATAAAACTACCTTCTCGCTATTTCACTTGTCTTAAGACTTTGACACAGAAAAGGCCAGTGGTTTAATCTTCCCTAGTCTTAAATCCTCTCTTTATTTCTAGAAGCTTTTCCACTTCTTCACCATTGTTTTTTCCCCTGTTTTCTTCTTTTGTTTCCTTCCAAATTTCAGGAATTCATGAGTCTCCCAAAACCATGAGAAACCTGTATCAGTCAGCATTGGAGCCTTGCATAGTGTGAAGAGCAAGCACCACCAGAGCCACACACTACTGTACCTTAATGTCAGATTCTTTAGAGCGTGCAAGACCTGCCCACCTCGGTCTAGAGCCAGAGCACTTCAGGTGTGAATCATCCAGGCCTCTGCCAGCCTATCTGGGTCTTACATACATATACACACATATCCCCCTCAAACCAGCATTTCGGATCTCAGAAATTATGCACCTTCAGGCTACCAGAAGCCTTCTCAGTGAAGCACAGAAGACCAGAGAACCCCCAGGGCACATGAGAGTTCCCAGTCCTCAGCTTCACTAGGGCACTAAGCACCAGAGGCCCAGAGACTCGGGCATTTCCAAGAACCACTTGCCAAAATCCAACAGGCTTTTACTAGAAGCTGCCATGAACAAAATGAGAATTTCTGATGGAACAGATATTCCCCAAAGAAGCGCTATCTTTGGTCATTTGGGAAAATGCTACACTGGAAAATTTGTTACTAGACCTTCTAACAAGTAACTCCAGTATTTTGCTCTCACTTTTTCTTCCTCTGACTCTTTCATGCATCCAGAGTCACCTCTAACAGTAGACAAAGCAGGTTTTCAATGGCCCAGCAGATTGCTGACATCTCATCAATCATATGGTCCATAGAGACAACTTCTACTTCGCATTTCTTCTGCATCCACAGCCTTCCTGCTTTGGAGGAGGATTAGAGTCCATTGTTGGCAAGAGTTCTATGGGGAGTTCTCCCACCCTTAGCTCTCCCAGACACAGCTAATTCCTAAAGGCCTTCTGAAATCTGTCATATTTCCAAACCCTCTTACCACTGACCTGAAATACTGACTAATGATGAAAACCATGTACAATGTCTTCAAATCCCCATCCTTTTGTGACAGCAAGGTTTGGTTTTGCCTGTACCTCAGCAAAACATATCTAAGTTTTTCCTTCCAATTTTTCATTGAGTCAGCAACCACATGGATGTGTCATGGATGGAGTACCTGGATGACCATTATAGGCTTTCCTATAACACCCCAGTTACCCTCCCACAAAAACATTACAGTTTCTCCAGGATGTTCTCCAGGACTATATCTTAGCTGCAGTATTTATTTCAGATCTGTCATTTTCTTTTTTCAATCCCAGCTGTGAAACTGGAACTGAACATAACAAAGATCATTTCAATGTCGCTGAAAGAGCCAAATACTGCTCATACATGCACAGTTCTGAACATGCTGCAAGGCAGAGCCCACAGCCACAGCACTTGGAACATGAAGGCACTCAGTGGGTACAACCCAGATTACATCTGCAGCTGCCACACAAAGCCCAGCACATCAGCTCTCAGCCACAGTGCTCTCAGGAAGGGAAGCTCTCAGATTGACCCCTCCAAGCCTGTGTTTGTAGACACTGATGAATATAAAACAATATTGAAAAATTAGACATTCACAGTGTCTGATACCAAACACTCAGACTGAGGAAGGCACTTCCTTACCCTCTTGCATCTCCTTTATTATTTTTAACTAAGATCTACAGTAGTTAAATAAAAATCCTTTGTGACATGCTGGGGTGGAAACTCACCTGGTTTTTGTGCTTCTTGTGCCACCCACTGGAACAGGCTGAAAACACGAGTGAAAAGAAAACATTCAGATTTCAATTCCAGCACATTTTAATATGTCTCATGCATTAATATAACAATAGTTTGAAATATGCTTTAACTTAGCAGTTGGAGTTGTTTTAGTCAGATCTCATTAATTCAAAATATCTGAAAAGAAGAACCCAAGTTTGTTAATCTCCTGACCAAGAGGCTGCATGACACTAAAGTACTTTATCTTTCAGGACCAAGTCGAAGACAGTCCTATGATGTATCAGTATTGGTAAATTCTCTAGACTCTAACGACATTGTACAGAGTATAGAGAATACCTCATCTAAAGCAGTCCATCCACCATCAGCAACTGGCAGGTGAGAAAGTAGGTCTGGTGAAGCTCTTAATTTTATGTGAGCAAGAAGGAGGTTACTCAACTAGGAACTACAAGAATCTGTCTTGTCTAGTCAGGCAAAATGAAGGCTGAGTGAGAAGATGCCTCTCTCCAAATACCTCTTGGGCATATATTCCAAGAGAGTACAGCCTCTAGGACGGTGCTCACAGTGATTAATAAATGATTATAAAATTAATAAGGAATTAATTTAATCTGAATACCCAGGAAAATATTAAAGTGTCAAAGCACAGATCAAAGCCCTCCAGCAGGACAGAAAATGACAGCTTTCCTTTTTTTCATAAAAAAGAGCTTGAACCATTTCTGAAAGCTGTTGTACGATAGGGTTGTTTGTAATAGTGACACATCACACATAGGGACACAGCCTCACATCTCTGCATTTTTGCTGAGGAGCTATATCCATCTTCTAGAAAGACTGCAAAAAACAGGAAGAGCTCAGATTGATAGCACCATTAAAAAAAAAAGCATCTGGGTTTTGGTCATGGCTTTTTTACCCTAAAAATGAGTATGGGACAAAATATAACAGAACTTTTATTTTATACTCTCTCTAATATCATCCTCAAAAGGCCTTTTGAGTAACTAGCTATTTAAAGTACCACTAGGCTTCCAGAACAATTTTGTTTGACCTTTTAATGAAAGAAAAATGTGTATAAAGCAAGTTATTTCAGCTGATAACCTGTGTAACTGCTTAAAGCAACCCTCTACATAACCTAACCAGACTGTTGGCCAAAGTGTAATTTTTCTTGCATAAATGTATGTCTCAAGTGCATTTTCTGATTTTGAAGTTTCTTTTTGCCAAAGTCTGACTGCTTACATTTTTTAGTAAAGACGTCAGGTAAAGTGTTTCAAATATCTAACCAGGAAACCAAGTATTCCCAGAGATTAAAAAAAAATAATAAGGGGTTACTGATTAATGAATGTATATTCCTCTTAGTCACAGAAAACATAAGGAACTCCATAAAGCTCCTTAATCTTTAAAGATAACATATCAGACATTGCTGGAAACTGTTGTTGTTCACTTCCTCTTTTGGGGGAATGATTAGAACTTTAACAGATCTTTTTCTAGTTCCTACTGTAATACGGTCAAACAGGGCTTTATGTGTGTGTTTGTGTGTGTATTTATTATGACAAAAAAATGCAATAAGGATTCATTATTTAAAAATACAGCTGAGGCACCTGCACCTTCTCTTTGCCAGAAAGCATGCCACTTACTTAAACCATCTGGGAAGCAAGAAATACATCCTCGAGGTGCAGAAGACCAAACTACAGGGCTGCCAGCAGCTTCCCAGCCACAGCTGCCACAGGAGCTAAACCTACCTTTGAATGAAGGACTTTCAATACATTACATTCCAGACTGAAAATTAGATATTTTTTTTCCCACTCAGGGATTATTTAGGTGCATTAACATATCCACCATCACACAGAGATGCCACACTAAAAACCAAACTCTGTGGGCAGGGAGC
Source organism: Cettia cetti (assembly GCA_013401135.1). Classification (NCBI taxonomy): domain Eukaryota; kingdom Metazoa; phylum Chordata; class Aves; order Passeriformes; family Sylviidae; genus Cettia; species Cettia cetti. Next base: position 21,635 of record VZUI01038985.1, on the reverse strand, counting down.
ATCTCCACTTTGTAGAGGTTTGACAAAAGCAATAAACTATAGTAACAAGTATCACCATGATTTACTGACTGTAATTAAATGCAGGGCCATTTCTCCAGAATATTTGCCATGTGTCCCATCGGCCACATGAAGGGTCACACTGGCTGCACACCACTGAAGCTCTGTCTGCTTCACCTTGCAGTGTGAGGGTAGCAAACTGGTGGTACCTGGGGCCTGATAGCCACAGTACAGGTGTTTGTAGAAGAGTTCATCTGGACAAACATCATAGTTGTATGGGCTGAGCACACCTGAGCAAGCAGAGACCATCCCTATGCCAGTGGAAATCAGGAATCCATGTCCTGGAATTCTCCAAGGTGCAAACTGCAGCACAGTAAGGCAGAAATTGGGACATTTGCTTCAGAAACACTCTGCTTCTCCAAAATTAAATACCAACATAAACTCACTCTAAAGTTCTTTCCTCTCTCCTCAAAAGTGCTCATCCCCAAAGTAACTGAACTGCTCTTAATTAAAAAAAATATTAAATAGGAACACCAAATTTCACTATCGGAACCAGAAGACGGATTTACACCAACCCACCTTCACATGTTTGTCTTCTGAGCTTGACTTAAATAATGATCCCTGCAATGAAAAAATCAAGAAAACCTAGAAGGACAGGAACCTTTAAGTCATTGTCAACTGTAGGGTTGTCTCTGAGAGTTAATCTTAGCAGCATCATTTCATTCAACTTGTAGCCATGCCACTGCTGCCAAATTAGGTAAGTATGTATATGAATTCAAGTGAAGAAATGTGGGAGCACACTCTACATGTGACTCTTCCATCATGCATAATTAGAGGTATTAGGCTAATAAATGTTATTTTGAAATATGTAAGACAACTTTAAAAACATTTTAAAACCTTCAGCTGAGAATGGTTATAAAAATTAAAGAAAAAGAAGGGGGGAAGGCTCTATTGTTCATTTCAATCTCCTTAGAAATTAAAAATTTCAATTCATTCACATGAATCTGATTTCAGCCTATTTGTTTCAGCACCTCAGGCCAGAAATCTCTCTCCATCAGAAGTAAGCTCAAAAGATTCCTCAGGATCTCTTTTGATGAAGGGTTGTCCTGTGCAATGGCAAAGCTCTGTCAGTTCCCAGTGTGTAACTATGCTATCACACAATGTTCTCCATTTTCTTCATCTACATAAGATCTTGTGCTGCTAAGACGAGGTACAAGTGCCAGTACCTCAAGAAGAGGGAAAAAAACACATAATACTTTGCCTCAAGCAGCCTAGAACAAGTTGGGGTTGTTTTATCATCATCATCATCATCCATCATCGTCATCGTCATCATCATTGTTGTCATCGTTGTTGCTGTTGTTATTGTGATTATTAAATTCCATCATAGCTGTCAACTAAAAGGAATTGCAGGAAGATTTTGGTAACTCTTTAATGAATAAAATTACATTGCTCACTCTGCTGCTTAAGCTTTGTGTAGGAGAATATAGTGGAACTTTAGGAAGTGCTACAGTGACCATCTAGAACAGTATGTTTAAAATGTATTTCAGCACATCTCAGAGTCAAGAAACTGCAGACTTACACTGAGTGACTTGAAAAGATAGAGAGCCTTGCCAGGAGGGAGACCCTGAGTTCACCTGCCAACACATGCACCTGCCAAGAATAATAGAAATGATAATAAAAATAAAAATGCAAAAACATGAAAGTTACACTGTGTTGGCAGGGCTTCGGTAAAATTTCAAGCTGAGGGGCTCTATCACCAAGTCTTCCTACTGAGCAACATTTATAGTTATTACTTTCTTGCTGCTGGCAGCAAGCCTTTATAGACGTTTTGAGAATACATCCAATATAGGAAGTGGCCTGTTGTTTTTTCTTTCTTCCACCTACATTATTGATATTTCAGGAGAGTAATTGAACTTCTCAGCACCAACTTGTTTTCTCCATGAACTACTGTCCCCTGTAGATACACATTGTTTCAGGGCATATGTTAAAGTAACTATAAATCCTGTGCCTAAATGGAACTTGTATTTTATCAGCTTTTGTAGGAGAAAAATGGTATCCTAGCTGTAAAACGTGACAGCATTTAAACTGCACTGTGTTTCATCCCTTTCTCACATGTACACACTCTCACACACATTTCATTAGTCTTTCTTTAAAAAATAGGTTAAAAAAATATGTATTAGTCACCAAATCATTTTGCCACCCAACCCCTGTCAACAGTTTTCCTCAATTTGCTATGTACATGTTGCAGCATAAGTAATATTAATGCTCAAATATCAATACATAATAAAGTTAAATTAAATAACAAAAAGAAAAAATAAACCCTAAACATGGTGGAAAGAAGCCTGAAGAATCACAGAGATGTGGCTCCAATCTCAGCACACAGCACCCAGCAAGTCTATCCTGCTGTGTCAGGCTTCAGTGGGCAGAGGACAGAATCAGAAGGCTCTCTTTGTGATCCTCCCATCAAGTACTGCTTCACAGCCAGCTTTTCTCCTCAGAAGCTACATGTTTGAAATGGAAAAGTCAAAGGAGTAGCTTCCCTACTGCTGGTTAGGGAATGGAAACCCTTTCCCTTGCCTGGAAATTTAGGAGAGGGGGTTCTGCTGGAAAAAAAGTTTGCAATTTTCCAATTAGGTCAATTTGTTACATGCTATGGCTGAGGCACAGCAGCATGCAGTATCACCACATGGTGCCTTCATTTCAATCCTCTCTGCAGACCCAGAGGCCCCCACCACAGATGTGGTGACAGGGAACCCTGCCTTGTAGCAAATTAGCAGACTACAGGTGGCAAAGGAAAGAGACACGGAATGCAGCCTTGTCTGTATTATCCCCACAAGGCACGTTATGGTGGTAGTGACACACACACACACACACCGTGTTTTCAGCCCCCACTTCTCCAGAGTCCTGGTAGCAGATCAGCTGTCAGCAAAAGGGAGCAATCACAGAACAGGGGGCCTGGCATCTCCCAGGATACGGCAAGATACAGCAGGCATGGTTTCCGGGGTAAAAGGGAAATGAGTAAAAGGAAAGAAGAGAAGTTTTCAGAGCTTTTGATTGTATTGCTAAGCTTTAAAGCTAGAATCCGCATCAGTGGGGGATTTTACTTGTGCTGTGCATATGGCAGATTATGAAAAACCAGACGTTGTCAAAGGGCAGTGGTGACAAGAAACTGCCACACAGAGGGATGAAAGCACAGCCACATCTGGGGCATGCAGGGCAAGAACACCTCTGAGTAGCAAGGGTTTGGGCTGGCCTGAGCTAGAGCTTGAGGGGTTTGAGATCTGGATAAGGACAAATTCAGCAAGCAGAAAGTAGCAGTGAAAAACGGAGGTTACTGCTGAAGGAGACTTGTTGTTTCCTTAGGAAATAGAGGAATGGTGCTCATGCACTTAGAAGAATTACGTAAGAGTAGAGTAGGGCAGAAGAATTCTCGATAGAAAGCGTGCAAGTATAATGGCATCATGGGGAAGATATGGTAGAAAGAAGAAGAAGCTCACAAAGAAAAACAATGCTAGCTTTCTTCTGTATTGTAAAGTGTCCTACACTTTCCAAGTAAAAGAAAGAGAAAATGAGAAAAAAAATCTAGTAGTTCATCTCTCCTCCCCAAAAACACACCTTACCACTGACCAAAGTGCCTTCTGAAAGTCCTCCTTTTCAAAAATACAATTTATCTTCAGTGAATAAATTAAAGAGGAGGTCCTAATGCAGTCCAACCAGATATTTTTGGTCAAGCCAGTGCCAAAAGAAAATTGTAGAGTGGAACCATCTTATGTAGCATGATCATTTTGAGGGCTGATTAAGCAATATTTTCATGTTAGTTTGAAAACAGGAATCTGCCATTAGGCTGATATGTCCAAATATATGCATTTAAATAAATGTCATGAGTTTTACAAATCAGAAAGTGTCCTGGTTTCAGCTGGGATAGAATTACTCTTCCTAGTAGCTGGTCCAGTGCTGTGTTTGGGATTTAGGATGAGAACAATGCTGATAACACACCGATGTTTTGGTTGTTGCTGGCAGTGTTTACACGAAATCAAAGACTTTGCAGGTTCTCACCCCAGCCTGCCAGAGAGGAGGCTGGGGGGCTCAAGGAGCTGGGAAGAGGCACAGACAGGACCCCAACTGACCCCAGCTGGACACAGGGATATTCCACACCATAACATATCATGCCTGGTGTGTAGATTAGGTAGGGTAAAAGGGGGCTGAGGGTGGCTGCTCGGGAAATGGATGGGGATCACTGAGAGGGTGGTGAACAATTTCATTGTGCATCACTTGCTTTTGTAATGTAAATATTTTATCAGTAGAAGAAGGAATAATAGTAGTCTTTTTCTTTCCATTTCTGTGCTATTAAACTTTCTTTATCTCAACCCAGGATATGTTTCCCCCTCCCAGTTCTCTCCCCCATTCCACTAGGGAAACAAGTGAGCAAGCAGCTGTGCGGGATTTAACTGTCTGCGTGTTAAACCACAGCAGAAAGTTTGACAGTTCTCATTGGATATTTCAACATCAATTTTTAGATGCCTAATTCAAAAATTAAAAAAAAAAAGACAAACACACATACATAAAATACAATTTTTCAGAAATCCTGGCCAGAAAGCATAATACCAATGCTCTGTTTATTATCTGTCACTCATATTGCTTTCCTTTTTCATGGACTAATGCTAAGCAAATATGGGAAAAAATATTTGAAATTATGTTTCGAAGAGCTTTATAAATCTTATTTTCAGTCTATACACGCAAATGAAGAGTTTACACACCTGTCCACCCTTGGAGTGATATGGCCAAATTTTAGTTCAGGAAACACGCCAGAAAAATAAATCTAAGACAAGGAGATAGCAGAAGCTATCTAATGACAAACCTAAGAATGTTCTGAAATACTCATAGACTTACTATGAGCAGATAGAAAGGATGAATACTTTTAATAAATTATTCATTCTTAATTACATATTCATCTACTGTAGAAATCTACTGTGATCAGTAATCTCTTTCCTTGAAGTAAATTAGTACCTTGTTAAGTCGACTTCCCCTACAGCAAAGACTTGACCTTGTATGTCCTGAGGATTGTGACAGTCAGAGAAAAACTCAGCTATGTCTTGTCATTTACTCAGCCAGTCTCTTAAGCACCTGCCAGAAAGAATAAATAACACAAAACACAAGCAGATTTTCAAGGGAGGGGACTAAACAAACAAACAAACAAACAAACATTTGATGAGGAAACAAAAACATAGGAAGCTGTGAGTATGAAATCTCATTTCCATCAGAGACACTGAGAGCAAAGGATATAAAACATGCCTTAATTCCCATAAATCTCTAAAGAACTGCAATCAGACTAGAGCATGACCAGAGCACAAGGGGAGTCCTTGCACACTCTGCAACCTTTTCATGAACATACTTCCCATCTTCAGGAGGGGTACTGGAAAGGTGCCTGGAACAGTGTAGTACCAACCAGGAGTCTAGGCTTCACCAAGGGGTGACTCGATCATGCTTTAAAGTACATCGTCATACGCTCTTCCACTGAAACAGCGAAAAAACCTGAGACAAGATTTTTTTTTTGTTCTTTGCTTTTGAAATCTAGCTGCTTATCACCCAAACCTGCTGGAATGGGTCCAGAGAAGGGCAATGAAGATCATCAGAGGGATGGAAAACCTCTCCAGCCAAAGAACAGACTGAGAGAGCTGGGGTTGTTCAACCTGGAAAAGAGAAGGCTTCAGGGAGACCTGCAACCTTCCAGTACCTAAAGGATGCTTATAAAAAGGAGGCAGGAGAATTTTTATATTTTTTTTAATGGTCACATAGTGACAGGACAATGGGCACTGGTTTTAAACTGAAAAAGGACAGGTTTAGTTTAGATGTTAAGAAGAAATTCTTTACTTAGAGGATGGTGAGACACTGGCACACGTTGCCCAGAAAGGCTGTGGATGCCTCATCCCTAGAAGTGTTCAAGGTCAGGCTTGGTGGGGCCCTGAGCAATCTGATCTAGTGAGTGGCATCTCTGCCCATAATGGGGAGGTTGGAATAGATGAACTTTAAGATCCCTTTCAACCCTAACCATTCTGTGATTCTATGATTCTGTGATAAACCCAGTATTGGCCCCTGCCCCTCCTTTGCATGAGTGTGTTGCCTATGCAGCAGTTGGCTTATGAGTTCTTCCTGGCTGAAATGTGCTCAGGCCACACATCCAACAGACCAGAGCAGCAGACAGGAGCCCATGACCAGGAGAGACAAGCCTATGCCCCACATGGTATGTCACCATCAGCCTTCACCCACCTGCTTTTGAAGGCTGTAACAGCTACCAGCTGACCCTTGCATGGGCAGAAATAATCACATGTGACCAAAACCCAAAAACTGCAAGTAGAAAATCTTTGTTAAGGCCACTTGCAGACTTCCCTAACATAAGTCATAATATGGTCCTGAGTGATCAGACACCACTCTTTTGTATATTCCAAACAAGAGTGCTGTTTCTAACTTGATTGTGGCAACCAATCTTCAACTTTCCTTTGTCTGACAGAATGGACATCTTATTTGAGCAAATAAGTACTTAAATCACATCATGATGGCAGTTTTGGGGATCAACATGCTTCAGGATATGAAGCAGAACACAGAGCTTTCTTGTTTCTCTGTAATGTCTTCTGAATAAATTCTGGGGGATGGTTGCTTTCCCTTTAAGGTGATCTGAAAGTTATTAAGGCCCATTCCAAGCTCTCTCCTATATTAAAAGAAAAAAAGCATTGCTGTTTCATTAGGTTAAAGAAGGTGTAAAGGAGAGCAGAGTCAATTCCTTGGCTTTGTGTGTCAGACAACTTCACGCTTGAGAGGCATGAAATTAATGATTAATTAATTCATTCACTCATTCCCTACACAGTGAAACAGGTACCTAATTCCCTGTAGTGCACAGTATAATGAAACAGCTCCTGCTCTGCTCAGTGCCAGACTACAGCCCCAGGGACCACCCGAGGACTCATTGCCTCCATGTCCCTCCAAGGACTCTTATGCTAAGCTGCCCTATTGGTCTGTAAGGAGCTGCCAAAACAGGACATCGAAACATGTGATAGCTGCTACTCTATCTTGGCCAAGCCAAGACTGGAAAAAGACAAAAAGCTTAAGAAAAGCCCTTGCACATGCAAAGGATAGTTGTGCCTGCTGCACCTACCAAACCTGCAAAGGAAATGCTGCTATTTGACTGTGTTACTGTAAATCTTCAAAGGCTTTTAGGGAATTCCATTCCTCATTTTCACACCCTGGCTTATTGGGGTAGCTGAGATGATTGTTTGGGAGATAATTGTAACTGTCTCTAAACAGTGTTTTTTAAAGGCTGAGAGGTGTCAGCTTGAAAATTTTCAGGTGCTGATTTAAGGGGAAATCTCTTCTGGCAAAATGGTTTTATTCTCTTCCATGAAAGAAGGGAACCCTGTGCTGAGGTAATGTTTTTAAAACCTTTTCAAAAATCCTTTCAATCCTTCCTTTCCAGCCTTTCTTTAAATATACAGCATTCAATCTGAAAAACTTCTGTATGAGAAATTTGTGCTTTCAGGTGCAGCATAATTTATGGAAACAAAATTCATATTTTCTGTTGAAGTGGCAGCCCCTTAAAAGCTGATCAGAATATAGGAAGTTAGAACAAAAATGAAAGAAGACCAAATACATATGATGGGAAAGTATTGTCTACAGCACATTTACTACTTCTACCATCTCATAAAAGAAAGCATATATATTTCTTCTTTTCTCCAAACTCACCATAACAATTTTTCTTATTATTTTCATGAGGCAAGTCCTCTATCATTTTCACAGTATAAAAACAGTAAAAATACAATATCATTTGGTTATGTGTTTTAGTGGCATTAGCATTTAACAGAACTTTTTCTAAAATAGTTTCTGTCCAATATCCCTGTTGCTGTCTTGTTCAAATACTACCCATCCCTCCATTTGAATAAAAGGTGCTGTGACCTATTTATCTTCCATCAATCTCTTTCATTCAGATGAAACATATTTTTTCTGCCATTTTAAGCACCACTTCAACTACACCTCCAGGGTCTTCCTTCCATTCAATCCAAATCCAAATCTGAATCCCACTTCCCATCTTAGGTCTGTATTAAGACCCTACCTCTGACCCATAAGACAAATGTTCTCTGAGCACAAATCTCTTGGGTCCCCTGACATTCCTTTGGATGTCCATTTCCAACCTCATTCCCGACCACATCTCTAGGCTCTCTCTTTTACTGAACCTTAACTTCAACCCTTAATCTGTTTTCCAGCTCAGGCTGTTTGTGGCATGTGACAAACAAGGGTCTAGTTTTCATTAAACAATTTACCCATTTAGTATTGAATTTATGTCCAGTAATCCAGCAATAGATATTCACCATCTCAGTTTTGGCTTCCCTTCTAGAGGGTCATGTTTATTCAACTTCTGAGCTGAGAAAAATTTTTACTACTGTATCATTAATTATGAACAAACTCTGGCTTAACTTGAGCAATTAATAAAACTCAGGCTTGACCATCTGTGAAATTCTGCTAATAAGCATCATGTCAAGCAATTATCTTTTAGACTAGCTAATCTAGGAAATTCTGTTGTGGTTGCAACTCTTAAAACATTCTAAAATACACAGCAACATACTAACCACAGGCCAAAAACTCTGGTGGAGGTGCATCAATTTATACTTGCATAAATTGCTCTAATTTTACCAAGGAGAAATTCGAGAGAAACTTCAGAATCTTGGCAGCCACATAGTAATTAAGTCATGGCAGTATTCACTGTTGTCTGAAGATGAATAAAAAGTAATGAAGAGAGTTTGAAAGACATTACTTAGCCTTAAAAAGCTGTCATTGTTTCTAAGGTTAGAAAATTACTTCTGCTACCCATATTGCAGTGGAAAAATCAAGGGAGAAGCTAAATACATGAGTCAACATAAAACAAGCCAAAATAATTTTCATTGAAAATACTGGAATTTCCAACTTTAAGGATAAAAATTGGACTATATGTAGCAGGAGCTGCCTTGGGGAATGTCAACAACTGTCTAAAATTGTTTTACCTGTTTGGGCACATGTAACAGTAAAATACTAAGGTGTGGAGGTTTTCTGGTTTCAAGCTGGCCACTGCCTCAAGCCAGCCCTGACATATGCAGAGGTTGGCTGGGATGTTCCTGCAGCACGAGAGGAATTCATGGATTGTGTGTGCTGGGTGTATACAGACCTGACACCCACCTGCACCACAATCTTAACTAAAGACCAAACTTGACTTTCATATTCATTAATCACTCATAATTTAAGTCCCATAGGTTTAGCCATAATAAGTGCTCTATTACTATCAGCAGCCTTTTCTACAACTCTCCAAGGTTTCCTTTCAATAACATAAAGGTAAAAGAATAATCTCAAATTCAAGCAATCTGTTCAATGTGTATTTTCATTTCTTCATGTTCCATTTTCTGCCATTGGCTAAAAGTAGTCCAATGTCTCAGATGGCTCTTTTCCTTACTCAGTAGAATTCAATTTTTTTTACAATTATTACACAATATAGCCATTTTATGTGTATATAAGGCTGTTTTATATGGCAGTATATGTCCTTACAAATCTTTATTTGCTTTCTTTGCATCTCTGGAAAGGGGAAGAACAAGAAGAGAAAGTTTGGAAATCATGATCTGAAATAACAGTAAAGAAATCAGGTTTCTTTTCTGATGAGGTTATGAAATAACTGCAGGTAAGGAGAGTAAATTAAATTAGCTTTGCATTATCTGATTCCAACTCTAAAGTGGAGTAGATTACTCAAGTTCTTGAAATCTCCATCAGTCCTGCCTTTTTTTTTTTTTTAATTTGAACAATACAATTTAATTTCATTAATCATCAATATCTTCACTGTATCAATGACAGAAAACAGTGCAACTAGAATCCCTTTTGGGAATCCCCGTTCTGAGACACACACACATATTTTAGTCACACTAATTCATACACTTTTTTGATAGATTTGAGTGTCTAACTCTCAAAATTATAGCTCACTATTCACCAGTGCCATGTAGGCTAACAGCTAATTTTAGAGAAATACCCAAAGTTGAAACAATGGTCATAAGGATTCGTGGTCTTAAATTCTTTGGCTACTTTAGAAAATCCTTGCCTTAATTTTCATTCCTGCAGTGTCGCAGTGACATCCAGTGGTCAGTAGGATTACTCTTAAATTGGGCTCCGGCCCTACCAAAATTCAAGGCTGTCCTTGCCAGTGTGTACTATAAGCTGATTCATGTGCTTCATGCCTGTGAGTTTTCACAGAACTGGTGCTTCATTAAGCACTGACTCAGCATTTGAAAAGGTCAGAAGGACTGTCAGAGGCAAAAGGAAGGTTCCCCATATTTATTATGGAACACTCTCCTTTCATAATTCCCTCTTTCCAGGATTGCTGATGAGCTGCAAATTGTTTAAGGCTGCCCCCAAAATTACATCCTCTCTAAATGCTGATAAAAAGAGCAATTAATCTGATGTTTGTAGCGTAGTAGCTGCCTGAAGATCTACCCTGATAGACCAAAGCAAGGACTCAGGTCACTCAGGTCCTGAGGTTCTGCACCTAAAACAGGTTAAAAAGAAAAGAAACACAACATGAAAATCAATCCATGAATATCAACTGCAAGACTAAGAGTCGTTTTGTGCGTGGGAGAGAGAGGGAATCATACCAAAAAGCTCCAAACAGTGGGGGACAGAATCCCACAAAGGAATTTTCTTGAAACAATCACATACAGGGGTAGTAAAAGCTCCAGTTTACATCCCACTCTGGGACTTTAGCAGTGCATCTTCAGAAGAGACAAACAGGAAAAAGTAACCAGCAGGTAAGGGAAGGCTCTTGTTGTCAAAGTTGTGATAAAATAGGTGATAATAATACACCCCACAGTACCATGTCAGAAGTCACACCAAAGATGTCCCAGGGGGCAAGTAAAGGGGACATTCAAACTCCAGCTGGCGAAGTCAGACTGCTCATATCAAGCCATACTGCTCATGTTAAGCCCTCCTCCTTCTCCCAGGCAGACAGCAGAAGCCAGAGGCACTCCACAAAAAAAGAAGCGGGTATCAGCTTGATATGAGAGAAATCGAAGCTACCAGACATACTGACACTACCAGAGATAAGTTTTATTTTCATTATAATCATAAATGCACAACCTTTCCTACACTCGGTGCTTATGCTACTATGGGAAATATTTGCATTTGTTCATTTTTTAGTTATTTCTTCTAAAATCTTGTTCAGTGACAAAGCTGGGATGAGTGATTTGGTTTAGAAGATATTCCACACAGTGGGCAGGAGGAGAGATGAGCAAAGGCTTAAGAAAAAATGTCAGGAAGACTTAATAGCAGCAATGGGGAAAGTGGAGTGGGATAGAGGGTCAGACAGGCTGGAGATATGATCTCTGCTGTTAAAGGAAGAAAACAGTTGTGATGGTAGATGTGAGATTTGGGCTTTCAGGTAAGAGAGGAGTGAAAGAGAAAGCAGTCAGCTTGAACAGCCAAAAATATGATGATAAGGAAAATGAATCCACATAGATGGAGGAAGAAAGGAGGAAGCAGGAAAACCCGTGTGGAAGCAGGAAGTGCAAAGAAAAAATATTATAATTTTGAGAAGATAAAAAAAGAATTTATCCTAAAAACATATATTACTTCAGAATATGAATAGAGTAGGAAGCATGGAAACACAGCATGAAAAATATCCAGGTTCCTATGTATTTTATAGAGTATATGATGTTAGAGAAAGACTGAGTAAAGAATCCTAGTTAGAACCACAAAATGGTTGAGGTTGGGAGTGACCTTGGGAGGTGACCACAGATGGCTCAACCACCTGCTCAAGCATGCCCACCTAGAGACATCTGTCCAGGACCATGTACAGACAGCTTTTGGATATCTCCAGGGAGGAGGATTTCACAACCTCCCTGGGCAGCATCTGCTCAGTCTCCTTCAAAGTAAAAAAAATGATTCCTGATGTTCAGAGGGAGCCTCTGAACATGTGTTTCAGTGTTGCCCATCGCCTCTGATCCTGTCACTGGGCCCCACTGAATAGCACCTGGCCCCATTCTCTTTGCACCCTCCCTTCAGGTGTTTCTACACATTGAGATTCCCCACCAAGATTTTGTTCTCTAAGCTGAACTGTCCCATCTCTTCTGGTCTCACTCCCTATGCACCTGTCTCTTCTAAATGGAGCCCTGAGCTGGACACAGCACTCCAGGTGTGGCCCACCAGTGCTGACAGAGGAGGACGATCACCTCCCTCAATCAATGCTCTGCCTATGGCAGACAAGGATCCCTCTCAACCTCCTTGCAGCAAGGACACATTGGGGGCTGATGTTCAACTTTGTGTTCACCAGGACCCCACAAATTCTTTTCTGTCAGACTTATTTCCAGCTGAGCAGCCCCCAGCATATACTGGTGCCTTGGATTGCTCTTCCCCAGGTGCAGGACTGCATTTCTCCTTGCTGAACTTAATGAAGTTCCTGTCATCCCATTTCTCCAGCCTGATGAAGCCTCTCTGGATGGCAGCACCTACCAGCCACTCCCCCCAGCTTTGTGTCATCTTCGAACTTGCTGAAGGCACTATCTTCCCCATCATTAACAAAGATCTTAAACAGGACAGGACCCTGTATTGGCCCCTGGACTACACTGATGGTTACTGGCCTCCAATTTCATGCCACTGATCATCACCCTCTGGGCCCATCCACTCAGCCAGTTTATAATCCTCCTCACTGCCTGCTCATCCAACCCATACTTCATCAGCTTGTCTGTGAGGATCTTATGGGAGACATTACTGGAATTAAAGTCAGCAACATCCACTGCCTTCCCCTCATCTACCAAATCAGAACTTTAACAAGTTGGTCAAGCAGGAGTTATTATTGCATTCCCAGCAGTGTTAGAATATGCTCTATGACTAGTTTACTCACTGATAACATGAATATATTAATAATTATTCTCTTCACAAGGGTCCTATATTAATTAACATTTGAATATATGCCTTAAGATCTCCAGAATAATGTTGCTACTCTAGTAATGTAAGAAATTATTGATTCTGCTTTCAAATGTTCTTTAGATAGCTTGGCTTTATAAATCTTTCAAGTATGAAATCCTTAGAACAGCTGTAAAGTGAGATGCAGACATAAAATAAAATGAGGATGTAAAACATACTTCTCAGACTTCTCTTAAATAAATGCACTTTTAATAACTAAACAGTGAAACTCAAGGTTTTATCATCACATCTTTAATTTTAGAATGTGATATTACCTATCCTTTCTTAAATGAATCTTAACTTTCTATGAGAACATTCAAGGTGTCAATATTGTCAGCATAATTATCAGGCATGTATCAACTCAAAGCAAAACACCACCAATCACTCAGCAAAAAGGTAGTTCTAGAATATTTAAAAGTTTGGCAATTATTTTCCAGTTGCTTGATTTTGCAATATCACTGAGGAAATAATTATTTTCTACTGTAATCACAATTAGCTTTGCAAGAGATTAATAGCAAAACCAGCATGCGTCTCCCTCATCTTCCTTCACAGGAATTTCTTGCTTTAACCCAGTTATATTGGAGTATCAGGGAACAGTAACGATAACAGAGAAGAAAGTCTGTGTAGTGGGTCATATACTGGTTTGCTTTCTAGATTCCTACAGATTTCATCAAAAGATTTTCTCATCCATTTTCAAAGCTGTACAAAAAATTGGTGTCAGAGGCAGCACTATGACTGAAGAAAGCCTGGTGTCGAAGCTCCTAAACTAAACTAACAGATGAAAACTTTTTGGGAACTGTGGTCAGTTTGGGAGATATAATGAGTTTTAACTGCAGTTCCTGGAAGGAAAACTTCTGTGAGCAACATTATTTTCAGCTCCTGAACTTTGAAGAATTATTGCTTTTTTCTTCATTCAGTAAATTCCTGTCATCAACTTTCTCTTCCTGCCAGTTTCACTCACTGCCATGACAACATGTAAGGTCTTCATGGGGGTAACTATATAAGGTGTAGAGGTTCCCCTCTAGCACCATCTCCCCTGGTGGGTCTTGATAAAGTATTTCCACAGGAAATCACTAGTTCCTATCACTCTGGATCCCAATTAAAGGGGTTTATAATTGTTGGACTGAAGAAATATGGAGGTTAAACTACAATGTTGGGGGGTTTGAAAAAACAGACATACCAGATATCTGCAATGGGACATTTCTTTGACAAAATATATGATCAACTGTCATTAGCTTATACATCTCATTGCAGCCTTTAGAATTGCAAAGAGGAAGGAGGTGTTTTCTTAAAAGAAGGTGAGCACTGACTGTGCACAGAGGATTGTCCAGAAGAGGTAAGAGTCAGGGTAATGACTTGCTGCCATCTATTGACCATCCACCTTTGAGTATCTGAAATCTTCAGTAAGATGATGAAAAGACAGTAAAATCTTGCAGCCCAATCAATACTGGGAAGCCTACCTCCGTGTGACAATGTCAAAATAATTTGTAGATGCTCTATTCCTGTGTTAGCACATTCTTGAATTTTTATTAAAATCTAGTGCCAGCTGTTTGCACATTGCCTTTCCCGATGTTTGAGATTCAGAACAGCAGTCTCTCCTCCACATCAGAGTATGTAAGAAATGAAGCAGTCTATTTTCAAGGACATCACAGTGACACCAGCAAAGCTTGATAAATGATTTTGTATAGATTTGTTGCTCATGCCTAATTCTGTCCCCTTCTCTAAAACAAAATGAAGTAAACTAGCATCATAGCTTCCTACCCAGAATTATGGGCTTGTCTTTGCATGAAACCTTTTTTCATGTGTTTATTTACCAAATCTTAAAAAAAAAAAAAATCACCTCTTTATTAAAAAATTGTCTCCTTGGAATAACAGTCTTAGGCATGATTTCTGATAGAGCAATAGCTCCTCTACATGCTAGCTAAGACTTGCAGCAAGAGACAGAAGCCCATCCATTCTGGGGGTTTCCATTAGAGAGACAGGCTATAAGAAATTGCTTAAGAACAGACACTGCTATAAGAAATTGATTCATTTTTTGCATTATTGAGGTACTCCATTTAAACAATGTTTTGTTGCCTTTACTGTAGCAAAAGTAACAGAATAATAAAAAAAATACTTTAAAATTTTAGCAAACAAATTTCTCAGGACACAATTATGCATCAGTCAAGCTGTGCTTTACAAAGAGCAAGTTAAGGTCACCAGCAAGCTGAGACAATCATTTGTTTCCAACAAACATTTCTTCTGACAACTGTCAGCTCCAGCAAGGGTGCTCACCATCCCTCCTGGTTCATATTACCTCAGGTCTGCATCTAGAGATAAATAGTGGCAGAACAGAACAAGCAACACTGATTTCACACCAACAGTCAAAAAACTAAGTAGTTACGATCGTTTCCTTCACACTGTTGCATCAGAGATAATGATGGACCACATCTTCACCTCAGTGACACTCACCTTCACCCAAAGGCCTTCATCACAACACAAACACAAGCAGAATTTGTCCATTTAAGTAAAGCCTTTGAGTTTGTTCACCATTGAAATCAGTAAAGTCAAAAAGCATGAAAAACAGTACAAAGGAGCAGAAAATTTGACTCAGAGCTCACCAATACAGGCACATATTTCACAACTGTAATGGTACAAAGAGACAAATACACAGAATTTTCTACAGTGGGAAGACTCCAGAGGAAAACAATATCCTTACAAAGAATAACTCAACCTGCCAAAAACTGTTTCCACTGACCAGAATGGATGCATATTGCTACATTGATAGTTTGGGAAACAAGGAAAATTAAGGGTTAATTACTACATGTCCCTGAAGTTTAGCAAGTGTTGTTATTCCACCCTTCACAAGTGAACTCTTTTATGAAGCAAGTATGAATGTGTGAAACATGAAAGACTTCAATGTTTGGCTTTAGGTGCTACAGATCACAAACACTAAGTCCATAAATCACTCTCCCTGTTGCATTTACAAAGTAGTTAAGAAAGCAGAAACCCTCTTTCTCCCATCCCACCTTTAAGTTTACGCAGAGCACTTCAAGGCACAGAGTGATTGAAATAATATCTCTTGGCACAATTGTCTTGTTTTCCATCCTTCATCCTGTTCTATAAACTGGACACTCCATGCATCGGTGCCTCTCAACATCTTTGAGTAGATCTGGCCTCTTCCTCCAGTCAGCTGCAAATGTTGCCTTCCCTGGTGAACAAAAATAGAAATGTTCCTCTTTGTAAATGGAAGATAAAATCCAAGTTTTCAATTTTATAGCACTCTACCAATTCCCCTGATTTCAACAGACAAATAAGGAACTCAAACCAGTTTTCATCCTCTGAAAAGAGATGGTCAAAGATGAGTCTCCAGAGATGGAGAGATGCTATGATAGCTAAATATGGATTAGCTTAAAAGCCTCCAAGGGTCACAGCAAGCAGCAACTTTAAAAAACAGTCATGTGCCACTAAAATGTACTTGGCAGCACATACTCACTGCCTCCTAAAAGCCAGCATTATGGGTTGATTCTTGGAAGGCACAGCTGGAAAAAAATTACCCTTTCCCAGCTCTGTGCCAGTCCTAGAAGGTGTGTATTTTTCTCTCAGCCACCTGAGTAGCCTCAAAGGAGCAAATCTCTCAATGTGTGGGGTTTGATCTTGTAAATTTTGATTCCTAGCCAATAAGCTGAACTATAAGCAATAAATGGCACATATTTACAGGGCACCTGTCAAAGATAGCAAAACAGTCAATAAAATTACCTGCTTTGGTACATCAGCAGCTTCACCTACATAGTCAGAAATCTCTCAGTGTTTATGTTACATACATTTGAGGTTGTATTTTTTTTTTAACCAGAAAGGAACAATACACCCCAGTGTATTCAGAAGCATCATCAGTTTTAGTCTCAGCTACCAAAAGAACATGATTATTATATTACTCATGAAAAGTGCTATTTCTTTAATTTACTCTCTTTGGAAGTCATCAGTGCTGTGGAGGTTTCACTGCCATAACAAAAAGTGAGCCTTTAATTGCCATAACACCTGAGAGCATAGGAAGTAGCCCTTTGTATGGCACCTTTATATGGCACCAGCCTGTGTTACATAACTGAGCACAGAGATGCTGTACAGAATACACAGCAAACCAGTTCAGTTCATGCTCAAGAAAAAGCTTCCTTTCTGAGTGACTGGGCTTAAAAACGTCAACACACACACTTGAATACCCTATATATTTACTTTTCTTAGATAATGCTTAGTAGCACAGCTGTCAAAAATGGTTATAATTTAAACTGAGCATTCAGAATGTAATGTTCTGTATCAGTACCACTGGTGAGGCTAAATTTTAGGTGATAATTATAATGTTGAACATCTGAGATGAAAGTGTATCATAAAAAACTGCTCAAAACCCAAACAATTAATGCTTAAAAACAAAATTCTCTATAAAACTGTCATAAAGAAAATATAAATATTAAATCTTTACTTAGGTTTACCAAGAAATTTACCTTGTAAAATGTTAAAAAACAGAACTCAGATATTAATTGCTATCTAGGGTAATATTTTTAAAAATTTTTGAATTAATTTAATGAAATTTTGCATCAGAGAAAAAAATACAGGAGGGGAAGACTATTAACATAGAATGATTAAATAGAGTCATAGAAACATTTAGGTTGGAAAACCTCTAAGGTCATTAAGTCCAACTGCTAACCCAACACTATGAAGTCCACCAATAAATCATATCCACAAATGCCACCTCTACACATCTTTCAAATACCTCCAGGAATGTCAACTCCACCATTTCCCTGGGCAACCTCTTTCAATGCTTGGCAACCCTGCTAGTGAAAAAACTTTTTGTAATAACTGAACTCAACTTTCACTGGTGCAACTTGAGGCCATCTCATCTCAGCCTGTCATTTGTTAGGGAAGAAGACATATTCAGACATATTCCCCCTTTGGATTTAATTTCAATGAGATGTGAAATAATGTTTAATTCATAATGTTTAATATTTGGCAGTCCTTCACCTTCAAAATGTAAAATATTGCCCACACCAGAAATTTGTTCTGGAAACATTAGTCTCTGTGGCTTATATGTTCAATTCCTCTTATCCTAGAATATCAGGAGATGGAAAAGACTGTCCCTAATTTTAAAATGTAATCAGGACATAGTCAGCAAAGACATAAAAAGTGAGTACTAGGAAAGCTCATGGGCTCTAGACTAGATGCCACTAGACTGGAGGAGACTTCAATGCACAGCTAAACCTGGGGAATTTGATGGTCTTGCTTGATATGAACAACGGCTGAAAAATCTGAGCCTTAATAAATTCCAGCAATGGGTGAAGGGGGCATAATCGAGGCAAGAGCAGTTATTAACTATTGGAATCCTCTGCTCATCTCCTACTTGGTAAATAGCATAGATACAGATGCACTGAAAGCCTTTTATTGGACAACAAACAGTGGCTTTTTACAGTGGAGCCTCGAGGTGTTCATAACTTTATTCCAGTAATTTGTTTGGATTTATCTCATACATATATTCCTAATCTGAAATAGAGGAATTTATAAGTAAGACCTCATCTTCCCCAGCAGGTGACTCTTACTAAAGAAACAGCTCTCCCTGCTGGTTAATCAAGTGATCTATCATGGCACTGAGTTTGACTCACTTTATTTTAGCTGATGGAAGATCTTTTTTTGTTTCAGAGCTAATGGTTATTTCAGAGAACTTCTCCATCTCCAGTGACAAAAAAAAAAAAAAAAAAAAAAAAAAAAAAAAAAAAAAAAAAAAAAAAAAAAAAGTGGTAGTTCATTTATTTAAGAAATACATTTAATTTATGCACAGAAAATGCATGTTTTATTGCAAATGTTATTGCAAAAGAAAACAAAACAGCAAACACTCATCTCCAGTAGCTAATATAATGTAAGTGCTATTCAGAGAGAATTTGCTGCTTTTCTACAAGTACTAGAGCACCTCCATGCACAGACTGAACCTATATTCTACTGAGAGGGTCTCCATGAATAAAACCCCCTTGTCCATTGAGGTGAACAGCAGGAGATACAGTTCTGAGCATGGAGACAGGTTATCTGTTTGACAACAGCTTACAAAGTGTAGCAGACACAAATTATTACTTTGGTACTTACTGTCATAAGAGTTACTGCAAAGGCAAATTATTTGGTAAGTCTGCACATATGATTATAGCATCATGTTAGAAGTAATCTCATTACAAAAGAAGTGCTTCCTTGATCATAATCCTTCCTTTGCAGATCCTCCTGACACTTTGTTGGGAGGGGCATAGCACTTAGTGGAATAAAGCTAGCATTCTTTACAGATTGATGGCAAACTCTTTTTTACAGGTAACAAAGTGATTCTTGAGATACATGAACACATGAAAATATATTTTTCGATACTTCAGAATGGCCAAACTTTGTTACCTTGGCACTTGAGTAGAAAAAAGCCGGCTTACATGTTCCAGGTCTGATTCTTGGAAAAGTCAAAATGTGATTTTAATTCTCTTCCAAAAGTGCCAACTGGGAACTGCTTTGGCTTACAACACGAGATGCAGAAACCTGAGGTGAAAACACAAAGGTTGTGCTCGTTTACACTGGTGACAGTTTCCAGGCAGAGCTAGGTTAAGTGCAAGACTAAGAGAAAAACAAATGATATCTGTACCCAATGTGTCAGGAACATCAGCATTAGGTCTGCCACACCTGAAGACAGAACTCAGAATTGGCCAGAAATTCAATACCATTCAAGACTAGTTTCTCAGTTACATGCCAGGCACTGTTTTCACTTGTCAGGGCATTATTTAGCTTTGAAATACTGTGTACATTTAAATATATAGACAAAAAAACATACAGTTATTTAAATCCTACTCATCTTTGCAGTACTTCCTGTCATCAGGGCATAAAATACAGCAGGTAGATGGGACAGTAGCAATGATGAAACACTGTTTATTGCCTGCCTTTAAAAGACTCTTGGATTTTGAGAGCAGAAGACTGGTCAAAAATTAGCACATAAACTATTACATTAGGATCATTGCTGAAAGCTAGGTAATTAGAATCATTGTTTAAAAAATCTTGGAATGCATCCACATATTTGACCAAAAGGATGAGATTTATTTACCTTTATGGATAAGAGACTGCTCTTAGAAGTTGGGTCAGTGTGAAAGCAATCAGAGGCACAATGCTCAAGAAGTGTGGATAAAAGCTTTCTTTGTAGTCCCAGGAAAGGTGCCCGTACAAAAGGGGGGGCGGGGGGTGGGGGGTGCATAATATTATTTTTTCTGGAATGATGGGTGGAGCGAGGTGACTATCCCCACTCTCGCCTGTGCTGTTGTAGCCTTATCTTGAGTCCTGCCTGTAGTTTTGGGCACCAAAATACAAAAAGAAAAGATATAAAGCTATTAGAAAGCATCCAAAAGAGGGTTACAAAGGTGGTGAAGGGTCTAGAGGGAAAACCATACGAGAAGCATATGAGGTCACTTGGCTTGTTCAGCCTCTGGCACATGGTGTGAGTCTAGGAGTTTTGCTGTGCAGGGTCAGGAGCTGGACTTTGACAGTCCTTGTGGGTCCCTTTTAACACAGGACATTCTACAATTCTATGATTCTATTCGACAAACATTACCCCAGATAGATATATGAGGGTGAGCTACTCATATTTCACCAAAGAGTGCCAAACAGTCCCTTTCTTCAGCAAGTTTCCAGACCAATTTCTTCCTTGTCTTGCAGCTTGAAGAGACTGCAGTCTATTCATCTACCTGTCAACAATATCAAGACTTTCAATCCATGCAGTATCACGTGTAAGTATGTTTCCTAAAGCACACAGTTTACTCTTAGAAAGGTTTCTTCAAAATAATAAAAATACTGTAGGTTTATTGAAATGTCATCAGATGACAACAGCATGCATTTACCCTTCCTTTTTAATCAGCCTTTCCAGCAGAGAGATGCCATAAAGCACAGCAGCATGCAATGCCTGCACAGTTGAACACCACAAGCTGAAAAAGCATCTCAGTCTCTCCCTCTTGTTCTTGCAAGGCATATTCTTGTTTTCTCAGCCCTTTTTTGGAGGGTTGCTTGTTCTCCCACTTTAATAAGACACTCTTTAAGGACCAAAGCTGGAGAGTGCACTCAAGCTACTGAGCTTTGCTTTCTGTTTGGTACGTGAGAGACAGACAGGAGGCTGGTCAAACAGACTTTGTAGTAGCTTCATCACCTAGACTTGTTATGAGGGGATAATGTTAATAAATGATACAACATGTGGAGGAGTGAACAGAAACTCTGATTATATTTCATGACATCTTCCAAAGCATCTTCAACTCTGAAATGCGTGTGCTATATGGGCTTTATGGGACATGAAGACTACAGCAAGAAATTAATTGCAGCTTGGCATGCTGCATGTGAAGAGTAAATATCCTGAAAAAAACAAAGACATCAGAATGTGGGAAGGGAAAAGGGGAAAAGGGAAAAGGGGAAAGGGGAAAAGGGAAAAGGGAAAAGGGAAAAGGGAAAAGGGAAAAGGGAAAAGGGAAAAGGAAAAAGGGAAAAGGGAAAAGGGAAAAGGGAAAAGGGAAAAGGGAAAAGGGAAAAGGGAAAAGGGAAAAGGGAGGGAGAGAGAGGGAATGGAAGAGAGAGGAAGGGAATGGAAGAGAGAGGAAGG
The DNA here is from genome assembly GCA_013401135.1 of Cettia cetti. Classification (NCBI taxonomy): domain Eukaryota; kingdom Metazoa; phylum Chordata; class Aves; order Passeriformes; family Sylviidae; genus Cettia; species Cettia cetti. The sequence goes on along the minus strand of VZUI01038985.1, from coordinate 64 downwards.
GAAGGGAAGGGAAGGGAAGGGAAGGGAAGGGAAGGGAAGGGAAGGGAAGGGAAGGGAAGGGAAG
>VZUI01038983.1:0-55799 GCA_013401135.1 Cettia cetti | reverse complement strand
CCAAAACCAAAAAAAAAAAAAAAAAACAACAAAACAAAACAAACAAACAAACAAACAAAAACAAAACAAAACAAAAAAAAACAAAAAAACCCCAAACAAACCAAAGCAAAGCAAAACAAAACAAAACAAAACAAAAAAAACCAAGAAGGAAAATGAGATCAAGTATTAAAGTTTTACCAAAAAAAAAAGATTGACCTTTACTAATGTTAACTGCTATGAATAATATCAGTTTGTACCAGCAGAGGAATTGAGCCTGAATTTATTTTTCTTGTAGACTTCCCTACTAGTTTAATTCACTGGTGAATGAGATAAAATTAGGAGGAAGCTGAATGCTGATATTGGTAACAGCAAAGTTCACCTCTCAGGCCAGACTTTCATACAAAATAGCGGTGATCTCATACTTTTGTGCCTTATAAAAAAGACTGAAATAAAGTCAAAACTGCTCTGTGCTGCACTGAATGGTATTTATAGCAATGGGAGCCATACCAGGACCTTCATTCTGTCACCCTTCTTCTCTGTCCCCACCCAGTAAAACACAGACAGTGGAAAAGGTGTAATATTGTCTGAGAGATGGGCTAGGTCTTCCTGGACATGAGTGGATTGCCGTGCTGATTCCATGGGGGTTCATGGCTGGTGTGATGAGCAGAAGCTGAAGTATTCAAGGCCAGGTTGGATTGGGTTCTGAGCAACTTGATCTGGTGTCCCTGCCCATGGCAGGATGTTGGAACTAGATATCTTTAAGGTCCCTTCCAACCCAAACCATTCTATGATTCTGCAATGATTCTATGATTACAAGAAAAATACTTGAGTGACCCCATTAAATGAAGCTCAGCAGAGCCAGGCTCTCAGCTCAGGACTGATAGTCAATAAGTTAAATCCTGTCCTTTCAAATGTTGCGGTCAAAATGAAGAAAGAAACCAACTGGTGATCTTAGAATGAAGAGAGGGAAAGAGAAGAAAAAGGAAGCCTATTTTTAGTGGTTGGAAGGCTCTTAGATACAAAGGGTCACCCTTTGTACAGAGTAGGCAGAAACAGCAGCATTTCTGAATGGCTCAGGAACAAGGCAGGAAAGAAAGCTGAGCTGAAGATGACTCATTCCAAGGACCTGGATGAGAAAGAGGATGGGGCATTCAGCAGTTTCCCATGAAGAACCTCTAAAAAGAAATCCTACCTTTCAAAGAAAAATATGTAAGATAAAAAAACCCCAGAAGCCTTTCGCAAGATTTTGTATAGTTTATAAATGTATTTTGCATTTTTCTCATCCTTAGAAAATTCCTTAAGAAATCAGTGGATCATTAATGTAGGTTGGAGCTTTCACCATATTGAGTGAGCAAAAATGCTCAATCTCACACCTTTGGATCACATAAAGGACTGTGTGTGTCATCACGTCTGCATTTACACAATGCCTTAAGACACTTTCTGATACCCATTGAAAGTACAAAGCAGTCCCCAGAAAGCACTGTGTCCCATTGTCCCATATGTCTATATGTCTTTTTTTCCCCCGCTCTTTATCAGCTGGTGGTAGAGATAAATATTTGGCTTTCTCCTGAGATTTCTGGTTCCAGATTTATATAGGGTGTGAGTGAAAAGAATCTCCAACACTCTTAGATTTACAAGCTTTTGAATTAATATGTTGAGGGAATGTAAGCATTCTGGATTCAGTTTCTATAATCCCTGATTTACAGAACTGTTTTGGTTTTTGTTGGTTTGGGGTTTTATTTAATCTTTCTCTTTGGATGAAGTAAATTAACAGTATGACACCATGGTTTAGCATACCTGTATCTTTTTGAAAGCTATATGCAGAATAAGGAAAGATCATCTTAATCTTTCACCCAGTAAGACAAAAAAATTCCTTCTTGTTTCATGTGATATGAGATGCATGGGCATCTATCCTTTCTTTGCCATCATCTTAGTCTCCTCTGCCATCTGGAAAGACCTTACAACTCTACATACTCTGTAGGAAATAGGACTCAAAGCATTCTCCTATGCTTCTTCACATTACCCTTTCCCCTGCCTCTGTACCACTAGCATGCTCTTTATTCTCTACTGCTGTTCAAGAGAAAAATGAGTGCATTTCAGGTGAGTATGCAGGACACAAATCCCCACTGTATCTGGGGAAAAAAACCCTGCAAGAGAGAATGCAGTGAGTCTCTGAGGTTTCCCGTGCTGTGGTTTTCCTGGGTGGTCTTTCTGATGAGAGGTGATAGGTATATTGGGGAATTTTGAAGCTGCAACTGTTGGTCCCTCTTGCAACTCCTCTTCCTCACTAGGATGTGCTAAAATTCATCCTAATCAAGGCAAGCACCATATTCCAGGAGCAGCTCTTGTTTCTGGTGCCTGTTTTTGCTGAACAACATAGCTGTACATTCTACCTTGCAGCGCTGCTCTGTATCACATTTACAGGACTACTTTATCCTGCTCATCCTGTTGTTCCTACATAAGTAATTCCACTCTCCACTGGGTGTTAAGGCCTTGCAAATATTTATGCACACCTCTCCTCATACCATCACTCAGCCAGGGCCTTCAAACTTTCCTCTGAAGCCCTTTACATCTCTGGTAATTGCTGCTATTTTTTTTTTTTCCTCCACTCACTACTCTTCAGGCAACATCCTGGCCACTATATACATTTCTCTTTAGACTTCTTATAGACCTACCCCATAAGCTACCCCTTTTTCCACAAGCAAGAGCTGTTGTGACCGTGATGGTGATGTTCCTGCTCCTCTGTGACCAGAACAGGTGCAGGTATTCCCAAACTCCACATCTGGGGGTTATGAGTCCTGTGGTACTCAACTGCTATTGGTAAACCCACAGTCTCCTGCAATGCTCCTGTGTGTGAAATGATTTCCCCTCTCCATCTCCACCATGAATTAAGTTGTAATGAGGGAAACTAAGTTGCTCACTGTTCTGGTTCATATAATTATGTATTCAGAGCTTTAATTAGAACAGTATGAAAATCAAAGGAGACAAATGAATCTAGCTCTAAGACATTATTTAATCACATAGATGTATTTTCAAATTAAGACAGAACTCTTGATAGCAGAGCCACTTCAAGCAACCCGCATTGGTAATATTATTTACTAAGGAACCATGTGCATGCCACCACCTGCATCCATCAAAACTAAGGGTACTCTAAATCATCCAGTGCCAAAATTAAAGCAAACAACCAGGAAAAAGATAAAGAAAAAAGAAAATAACATGCCAGTCCTGGGGCTTTTCTCTCTAATCTTTGGAAGAGCCTTAAGGTAGACACTTAAATTATTTTCTTTGTTCCTCCTTCTGTACACTGTTTGCATTACAATTTGGTATAATTATTTAAGAAGCCCTGAGTTGTGTTGGATGTGGGTGGTGGATCCATGGCCTTCAACTGGTGTTGTTGTTGTATATTACTGTCTAACTCTCAGGAGGCTGAGTTAACTGTACTCCATCTGCAATTAATTTATCACTTTGCATGGGTGTTTTTATGTAGAGTACATATTATGTATAATACAGCTATTAAGCAAAGCAATTATATTTTTCTCTCATTGCTGTAGACAGTAAATGTCTGCCCAGCCTTCTCCATTTTTGATCACCTAAAACATGATAGAGTGAGTTTTGTGCCATGTGGTTGAGTGAACAGTAATGTCAATTTTATTCTCATGGTTACTGTTTTCAAGCTACAACAGCATAACTACAAACAGATTGCAAGACATTGCAGGTACACAGCAAGTTTATAGGTTTACGTGGGTATTCAGGCAGTTCATCCTAGTTTTCCATTGCTAAGGATTTTGTTCAAGAGGCTGTCATCTAGAACCTGTGATATTTCTTCTTAATGAACATGATAGGAGAGACACTGAACACATTGAGTCAATAAAATTGTTCTGGAATAACTAAAAGAAAGATATGATCCATATTAGCTGCAGGCCGTACCATTGGCACATCATCCAAGAAAGCTGAAATAGTTGCATTCTTCTAAGATTCAAGTATGCTTTGAGGTGAAAATACCATTTAGCAAGCACATCTATCAACATTTTTTTTGAGGCCCTCTTCCTTAGAATTACAGATTCTAGGCCAAATTCAAGACCTATGTCTACTCCCTGGCTTCAGTGGACTTTCATCCAAGCTAGCATTTGGTGTCTCCCACTTAAAACAGAACCAAGCTTCTGCAGTGAAACACATGCCAAATATTAAGGATAGTACTGGAATATATGTAGGTAGTGAAATTGCTGCTGAGGAAACTTTATGCTCTAAGTGTAACTGGACACTAAACAGGAAGAGAAACTAATTATTGAAAGCATTGGTAATTCTCTCCTGAACTGCCAGGACATCCATTTGGTAAACTGATCCTTTGGCAGCACAGCACACAAGCCCTGTCACTTTACAGAATAGATACTGACCTATTTAGTCTCACCTGTTAGGAAATGCTCTGTCCTGTACAGCAAATAGAGCAAACAGGGGGGGGGGGGGTGTTCAGTATTGTATGATTAATAAGGAAACTCTGGGAAAAGCAATTTGTCTGTCCTTCCTAAACTCTTGCACTGGTTTGGTTCACCATCTTATTCTGCTGAGTAAGTGCGTGGAGAAAAGCAGAGCTGATCCCTTTCCACTAAACTCCCCAAAACCACAAAACACAGGGTACACAGAAGCTGGAAGTCAAACCAGCCACTCTCTTGGGACCACTTTCTCCCTTGCAGATGCAGGGACTGATAATAACCTTTGCCTGGAGCAGACTGTGTGGAACGAAGGATCACATAATACCCAGCTGTAGGGAAACCTGCAGATGGTTTCTGCTACTTTGAGGCAGGTAGGGAATGAGTAGACAGAAGGTGCCAGGCAAGTTGTGTCATGGCACTAGAGAAATGTGAGAGAAAGATCTCCTGCTTTAGTTTTATCTTCATCCTCCCTGCAAGGCAGATTGTTCTGAATCATACTTATACCAGAAACTAGACAGAAGACATGATAGAGAATCATGCCTTTTATATGAGTTCTTTGATGTAGGGAAGCAAGAAGCCTCCAAGACATGAGCTGTGAACATTTTCTGTGGTACTGCTATGGTAATAACATGGTTTTAAAATTCAGAGGTGTAGAGTCAGGCCCTCAATGATGCAATAAAAAAAGTCACATGGCAGCACAATACTTCTAAGGGTAATTGTTTGGCCATTTCTGCAGTGTAAGCGGAGTATACAATTCAGACATGAATGAAATTGTACTAAAGTGTGAAAAGCAAATCCTCTTATTTACGAATAACTAGATAAGCCCAACCCTCACTGAAAATTTCTGTGTAATTTGATCATTATGTCCATGGCTGTAATTGAAAGGCATAAAAGGATATCACAGAAGATAAATAGAGTTGTTACATTCAGGGATCTGATTTTCATTTCATTTGTAAGGTGTAGTCATGTAAGATTCTGCCTACATCATAATTTATGAGGATGTAGGTCAAAGCCATTTACTACAGCTCAGAGTAAAGCCAGGAGATACATTCTTTACCTATAATGACTAATGTGACATCTGTAAAGAGTTAAATAAAGATCATCTCTCCTCCACAGTGTTTTTAAGCATCCTTCTACTACTGTAATGTGAAATAAATTTCAAGTTAAAGGGTCATTATAACACTAAAACCAACAAAGCAAGGACAACCTACATGTGCCTGAAACCTAAGGATGTTCCAGAAGAGCTCTAGTATCTGAGCCAGAGTACGTGGAAGAAGTCAAAGAGAAATGGAAATTGTGTGCTTGATTCTTTACTCGATTATACTAAAGATGAAGTTTCGACAGTCTGATTAGATGATTAAAGGGTACACAATGACAATAATTTGTTCTTTTAAATAAAAACGTTGCTAACCAATTGATCAGCAAAGCTATTATACAACCCTAAAACCTCAGTAAGAAAGAAGATGGACAATGTGAGAAAGGTATTGCATCATAAGATTATGAAATCTGCTCACCCAGGTTCAGCTCCAGGTTCTACCACTGGCCTATGCTGTCATCTCAAATCAATCAAATATAAGAGGGTTCAAATAAGAGGTCATTATTCTGCATCTTACTATGAAAGCCTTAACCCTGACTTCTTGCCAGTCCTTGAAACTCCAGATGAACATGAATATTTTTCAACTGGGCAGAACATTTGAAAATCAGGACCAAAGTAGTTTGATGCTTAAAAGTTAGAAAACACTTATTACTCACTTATGCACATGACAGACCTACTTCAAGGCTTAACCTGTGATATGCTTTAGATATTGGGTTAGAAAATAGTTCACACAATGAATGGCAGGTTTATTCTTCTGCTGGTGCCCAGTCTTTTTTTTTTTTTTTTTTTTTCACACAAAAAGAATTTTAGTTTAAATTGTAGATTATTAGCCATTTTTGATGTTTTAAGGAGTGGTCCAAGCAGTCATAGGATTATACCAACACATATGTCCTAGGAACATTTTAAGAAATGCAATGAGATTTGAACAAGAACTTGGCCCTGAGGCAAAACAAATAGCAAGATAAAACATCATCTCAAAACTTGAGACACTGGCTGTGACTTGTGTTAAGTAGAGTATTTACTGTCTTGTGACCCAGGTGAAATGTAACCATCTGGTGCATAAGTCCTAAAAAGAAGAGTCTTACAATGCATCAGCTTCTGGCATCGATTTACAGCTGATGCTTACCCACTGCTCATGAAATATTAAGGAACACAACTTTCCTATGTATTTTGTTCACAGGATCCTCTGTATGTTGTTTAGAAGCATCCCTACACTGATAGGTTTATACTAATCAGGAGGAAAGGGATATTCACGAAGTTAAACATCAGATCCAAGAGCAACCTTGTTATGTCCATTACTGCATGGAGAAACATGAATCACCATGAATGAAGCCACTTGTCCCTGCATTAACACTGTTCACTTCACACCCCAGGGAGTCCTGTTTTGCTTACCTCTGACTGCTCAGATGAGATCTGGGTGAGTTGGGTCACAGTCCACAGTCAGGGAGGATGTGATTGCTCTATTCTTGAGCATCTCTCCCACTGCTGCAGCCACAGTTGTGCTTCACTTTTGGATCATACTATCCACCCTTGCTTATTCTGTATTTTCCTTTCTGACAAAAATCAACTATAACAAAACTATCTAGTCTATAGATTACAACAGAAGTTTCTCCTGTGTTGCAAATGAAGATTTGTATCCATGTGTGCTAGTTTCAGTGGGGGTTGAGCTGATTTTCTTCACAGTGGCTGTTGTGGGGCTGTGTTTTTGAGCAAGTGGCTTTGTGACGCCTGGTTGCTGGCTGGAGTTAAACCACAACACCACGCAGCTTCTCTTGGCTGATTGACTTCTTTTAAAGAGGCATTACTTTGAAATTCTGTGCTACCAAAAATGCTCAGCACTTTTGTCATCCATAGCAGCAATGATGCTAAACTCATAGCATGTGTAATAAGTAGAATTTGAGAAATCTGACATCAGATTCTAAAGGGTTTTTTGCCTTTTTCTTACTTCTCCAAATTTTCCTCTGACATTTCCAGCTCTCTTCTCTTCCCTATTCCTCTGAGATTTTTTCTCAGGGAACAATGTCACAGGGAAAAATTTCCTCAGGGAAGTATGTTGCAGTGGTTTCATTAGCTACCATACTATTAGCTCTGCTTGTGATTCTGGATTTGCTCAGAAGTTTCTGATTTTAAAGCTTGTAAATTCTTTTCTTCTGGCTTACAACATCCACTACATGATATCACAAGAATAAAACCTGTAATGGGAGACATGGGAAGGACAGATCTCTTCTGCCCTATCTCCAGTACTTACTACTACATCAGTCAGAGTTGGGCACAGGCTCAAATTTTTGCTGCAGTACAGCTCCCAGGAGATGTCAGGACCCGCATAGTCAATATGTGTCAATTATTGAGACAGGCTGTGAAAATTTGGTATTCCCAAACTGGGTAGAAATGCAGAGCCATGTGAAGTTAATTTTTGAGAAGTCCTTATTAGCAACCTTTATGTTTTTATGACTTCAACATGGAAACTCACAGAAAAAGTTCAGTACTGCAGAGGATCCTAAATCTTTTCATGCTGACAGTGACAAACATGAGCAGATTATCCCTACCCCTGATGCTGAGTGATTTCACCAACCTAGTGGGAAAGATCCTTCTCTTAATTACACGGAAACAAGTAGGGAATTGCTGTAATGACGTGAATTGAGTTATTTTGGATAGACACCAATACAGGAGAGAACACAATCTGGCGCCTTGAATGCTGCCAACAAAAGCTCAGTTGTATTATCCCATGATTTGACTGTGGCAGGCAGTCTCACTGAACTGATGCCTGACCTGGCTCCCACGGAAGTCAATGTGAGACTTTGCACTGATTAAAATGCTTTTTAGGAGACTCTCTCGGCAACTGGATCAGATTTCGGATCAAGGGCTCCCTCCCCGACTTTGAAGCTCACATCCTCTATGGTACTGACCTAAATGTCATCTTAACTCAAGACTGGCCCAGCTTTGGCTGAAATGAAATGAAATTGAACGAAATGAATGCATATGGAATATTCTCTGTAGCTTGGTATAGGGCTGTTGAAGAGCCACAGACTGTGACAGCAGTGCTCTCATCCATCAGCCCAACCTGCACTTTCAGTGGAAGAAAGACTCCCATGCAAGAGTCCTTGGGAATGTCAGGCATTATTTAACCACTGTATTAGCATACCTCTGCTTATTACCTTACAATGCTCTCATGGTGTTACAACATAGATGAAGACAAGTCACAAACCCCGGAGATTTATCTTCTCTAAAGGAATGTTTCCAAGACTCTAGCCCAGTAAACACTGGAGTTTAGCTGGGATTTAAAAGGAATGTATTTTCCTATTTGATTTACAAGGTTTTTGTTTCTTGCCTCGCTGCAGATTTCCAGAATTTTGGGTGATAGGGTTTCATTTAAATAATTCAAACTCCCAAGGAAAAAACCAGACACATTTAATTTTTCATATGGAAGGTGTCTTGGATGACACAGTTTTGGACCTATGTGCCAGTGAGACCAGACTGCTAAAAAATATAGTTTTGGAAGGATCCATCCAATCATCAAGGTTTGTGCCCAGCAAAATTTGCTTTAAATATTCACTTTTAGGGCACCCGGGCTTTGCAGTTTGTCTTCCTCTTCCATGCTAATGTGAGTTTTTGCACATTGAAAAAAAGATATTTTTTTTTCCTCTGGAAGTTTGGACCAAGGATGGGGATATGGTAGAAAGATTAAATAAGTTTGTGAAAATGAGTATCTATTAAAAATCAGAATGGAAACAAAAATAGAGTCTCTCTAGACCTGACCTTTCAGCCAGATTCCTCTGTACAACTTGGATTATGGAAACACTGATGATCTGTCTGACTGACCACTGAAACATACTCTTCTTCCTTACTTCTTTTGACCTGAAGAATAGTTTATGAATTGCTGACAGTGTTCCTTCCACTAAAGAGATCACGCACTCATAAAAAGCAGGCTCGTCTCTACCCAATCCCTCTCCTTCCTCACAGGATTCAATGTCCTTGTCCTAATTTGGGCAGATTTTCTGTAAAATCATGTCGCAGTTTGGAGAATGCAATTCTATGACATCAAAGAGATCGCATTAGGGCAATTCATCTTCTCGCTTTCCTCTTGAAACTCCAAGCCCACAAGCTGCACATTTAGAAAGAAAAAATAGTCCAGACCACTCCAGATTACTGATAGCATTGACTAAATTAAAAAATAAAGGGCTCATAGCTGTTGTTATATAAGTGGAGTATGAGATATTCATAATTAATGGTGAAGTAGTCCAAAATTTACCATAATTGTCACGTTCTTACTAAAGATTACATGTGGCCAAAACCACAAACATTTCAGCAGCCAGTTTGGTACCACACTAAGACAAGCATATAGCATGCAGGTCTCATGAGATTTTATATGGTTATGCTTTTAAGCTGGCAGTGTTCTCCACCTTAGTTGTAGTCAGAAGATCCAGGGTCTGAGATTACTCTAATTTCATAGAGTAAAATCTTGGGCAAAGTTGTATTTAAACTGATAGGGCCCAACACTGAAATCCTTACATGGTGAAATTACTCATTGATGTCACTGGAGTTTTGCCTGAATAAGAACTTCAGAATAAGACCTGGAGAGATTATCTGCGCTCTTCTCTTACCCATTAAGTAAAACCCATGTAGACTTTAATGAATGTAAAATGCCCTAAATGGAAATATGGGTCTTATATAAAGTTTAAAAAGATTAACTGGGTTTTTTGCAGACATCTTAAATTAGGTTACTTTTTACTTTTTTTTCCCTCAGAAGAGGACTCTATAGAAGAACAGAAAAAGGAATACCTGTAAAGAGGATGTTACAGAAAAATCTCTCAAAAACTGTGATTTTTCAACATTTTTTATTGATGTGGAGAACTCAAGACAACTTCCAAGGAAAGTGCAGACCTCCTAAGGTACTGTCAAGTTAAAAGATTTTTCTTCATTGTTTCTCATGCACCTTTTGAAAGTAGCCTACCCCCCGACTCTGGATTTAAAATCAGTGCTGTAAGAGGCTGACATTTTCCAAAGAGGCAACAACTGCAGCTACTTGGGTTGGTCCCCATAAGCAAAGACAAAAACATTTGAAGGGGAGCATTTGGATCCAGTACAACCACAAGTCAACTCTGAAGGCTCGTGTGCAGCCTTCTTGCTCCATAAGGAGCTGGACAAGAATCAGGATCCAGCCCTGACACCTATCCTTCCTTCCTTTCCAATTGGTCTTAAATTGAAGAACATGGACAACTGAAGGAGAACACACTGCTGTGGAAGAGAACTCTCTTGCTTTCCCCTTCTGCACTACCAATAATCTTGCAATTTGCTAGCCACCAGAGGAGAGAAAGTTTACTAATTTCCCAGGCATGATGGTTTTTTTCAGAGACAGTTTCCAGGCATCCTGAAGGAGATGATGAAAGTGTGAAGTCAAAAGAATACTTTACAATCTGCACCATGACCTGTGCCTATGCTAGGTTGTATCTGGGTGCTTGACTTCATGGGGGAATCTGGCCCCACTTATTGTGGAAAATGGTCTTTTTAGTTCCCTAGGTCATGTTCCTTAAATTTTTCTGGGCTGGTAGATGGTTTAGTATTCATCCTGACAGGTGTCAGCACCACTGACATTGCCTGTCCCCTGACAGCTGTATGTCATTCTACCTTGACAAGACTTTGCTTCACCTTAAACAAACAGACAGCACCAAAAAGCCATGGAGATACCAGAAGCACTCAATGGCAACTGTGCCAGAGTTAAATTCACTGCCTCTGTTTTCCAGTGCCACAGAACTTCCCATTCCACAGCAAGTCAATGCTGAGGGGCTGCTCAATGCTCCCTGGTGCATTCACAGCACAGGACACCCACTGATCCTTCTGACAGGCTGTTTCTGCTGCATCCTTGGTGTGTGAAGGTGCTGAGCACCTTCTCCTGTTGATGGCATCAAGGGGAACATCTCAGTTACCCAGTCTGGAGATTGGACAGATAGAGCTAGGAGGGAGATGGATAACGCTCAAACCTCCCCCCTCCAAAATTAGCACTTTGATTAATTACATTGACATTAAACTAAAAAGGGATTAACAGTGTTAGACCAGGCCTATTAAGTACTACACTTTCCTGGTGAATACTTTTTTGTATCTCTCATCTTGCTTGGGACAATCCCTTACCTCAGCCTGTCAAACAAGCCCATAAATGGGAGACTAACCTGAAGTGTTATCCCACTGAATGGCAAAATAGTTTTACATATTCTTCACTAGTACTATAGCTCTGTTTTTGAAGGCAGAGAACTTAGTTAACCTTGCTGTGTCCCAGCAAGTACAGAGACTTTGTTTGTTGTGTCACAAAAATGAACAACACATTTTCAGTGTTAAATAAACATTTATCCAAAGGTTCAGCGTGACTGCTTTAAACTTAAGTAAATCAATCACTGTAGGTTAACCTTTGCTCATGACACTATTCTTTTTTTCTGAAAGCACTGCAACTATCAGATCTCACAGTTACATATTTTTTCAACATGCCACTGTCAGGAGAAATACTTAGTGGAGAAATCTGGCAGCAAATGCTTTTCCACCCAATGCTTTGTGGAGCTCAATAAGTTTATGGGTTGCTGTGCTGTACCTTAAGGACATTAAAGATACAGTTTCAGCTACAATCCATCTGGAAAAATACCATGAATATGAAACTATTGAGAGTTTAGAAGATGTTAATGTTCCCTGGCACGTGCGTATCAGAGCAGTTCAACTACACAGTTACAAGCATGCTTTCTGTCTAAATTGCCTCTGTGGAACTGATCCTAACATGTCATACCAAGATGTTTGCATTACAAAGGCTTATTGTTTAGCCATAGGAGATGAGACTACGAAGACACAAGAAAACATTTTCAAGGAATTGAAGCTTTGGCAAACAATGGCTGCTCTCTGCTCTAACAGCAAATATTTTTGTACCTGCAAAGCTTGGTAAGATGGGCAAGCAGAAAAGTTACCCAGCCTAACTCAAGACCAAAATAGAAATCTGAGAAGAGCAAGGTGTCCTGCTCACTGCGAGGCAGCATTTTTGCTGAAGTTAATTCCCTCTGCCAGTCAGTACAGATGGCTGTTTCACTCTGCCTGCACATCCGACACAGGTGACAGCACTGCACAAATTCAAGGCAGGAAAAACACATGGATTGAGACCAGAAGTGGAGCTCTTTCAGTGATGGAAGGCTATCTTTAGAGTAAGGTAGAAGATACAGCAGAGGTGGACATGGTAGGATCCTTTTCACCACATATGGTTGAGCCAGCTAATGCTCGTTCCAGATGGACTCTTAAAGAATCTTCTCACTTCCCTGGAAATTCCGTTTTTTCCTCCTGTAAAATGCTAGAGCACTTTTAGTTTGGACAAGAACAACTGTGACAGGAGCTGGTACTGTGGAGAACATACCTTATGTGTCCTGCCTGCCTTTTGGAGATAATTTTCTTTTGACTAAATGTCTCAGTTTTTCTTTGTTCTACAGAGATTTTCAGCAACAGATAGACAAAAATCTCAGCAGTACTTAAGCCATGTACAGCCATGGCATATCCTTTCTCTGTCTCTGCTGAACTGGACTGTAAGCATACTCTGGGCTTACAGTGTCCTCCTTCCTCGATCACTGAGGATCCCCAAAGCCCTAGTGAGGTCTTGCTGCTTTCCCCATATGGCAGCTATTGTCTTTCCTTGTTCTCCCAGACCCAAGAGTCTCTTTCAGGGGTGCTATTCTCTAACACAGGAGGTGGACCTTGCTTCTGTATGCAGCAGGTATCTGGAGATCCTTTCTCTTGTGTGTGTCAGGGCTGCTGCAATGGTTTACTTCCTCCTTCAGGTTTGCCCTTGGAGGCTTTAATGTATATCCTGAAGACGTAGAGATACCTAAGGAGTTTATAGGGTTGCTAATGTGTCTTACTCTGTGTTACCAATTGCATGAGGCCCTTCTCTCCACCCAGAGAGATGAGATCCCATTCCCAGGGCCAGCCATGTGTATGAAAATTGTATGGACTCATAAAGGGACAGTCCACTTTGTCACAGCCTCTCTAAAACACTATCAGGCATAAAAAAGGGCCATAATCTACTTCCACATTATTTACAAACCCTGTAATTGGCGGGTTTCCATGCCAATGTGGAGCGCAATCCATGTCTCCTCACAGCTTTATCTGTTAGTTTATTTCCTTTGTGTCTGGAGGCCCTTTGATTTAGGCAACACACAACTTTTTTTACTAAGTGAAAACACAGCAAAACCTTTCAAATCCAAATCAATTCCAGCCTGCTCCTGGAGAACATGCAAGAGGATACATGACGCATGTACAACCTGAAACTCAGGTGATACTAGGGATGTAAATGGGAGCCAGAATATCCTGTAAGATTAGTTTCCTCGAGTTTAATGAAGTAAAAAGGCACCCTTTACAGGAAAGTTCAGAGTGAGCATCTAACTTAGCTGCTTTGCATCTCTCTACAGAGAAAGCTGTCTCGCTGCTAACTAGAGAAGGCTGGGGTGATTATACTCACCGAGACAAAGACATCTGTTGTGAGTTCTGTTTCTCCCTGACCTGCAGGCTCTCACACACTCAAAATCCACAGTGTGGTGGTGGTCTGCCAGGACTGCTAGGCACCTGCTTATTGCTCAGGTGGGGCTCCCAAGGTGGGAAACAGGGCAGTGTTTTGCCTTCTACCTGCTGTGTCTCACTGTCATGCAGCCTCTCCACCCTCTGTGGGGGTGTCCAAGTCCAAAGCAATCCCCAGAGCACCAAACCTGACTGATTTTATCCAAATTGCATCTTGGATGGCAGGAAGTTTGGATAACAGACAGCTTCAGGCTATAAATATATCTGCTGAAAAAACCTGTAGGTAGGTAAGATACTTGTTTCCTTGCAGTTGCTGCTGGGATGCCCTTGTTGTGGATGTTGGCATCCCCACAACGCAGCAACAATTGCTGCCTACTCAAGGCCTTGATGGTAAATCCCTGAGTTTGGCCACAGGACTTTCCCTTTTCTCTAAATATCCACCAAACCCATGCTGCTGCAAAAACACTATGGCTGTGGTAATCTTCTGGTTAAAGAGCTAAGTGATTTCCTCCATTTTTTGAGGTAAACCACTAACCCAAGTCAATTGTGTACAGTGTTACTGGTTTGAGCCTCACCCTAGAAAAGCTTTATCCAGCAATCAGGGAAGTGTTAATATACACTGTGCCTTCCACTAGTAATGGCAAAATGGGCTGTGGTGGGTGACATGGGCGTGCCTGTCACTGCTCCCTGCTCACCTGCAGCCTGGGGCACAGACACAGTCCCTTCAGTGAGTGCCCTGCATGGACAAATCCAACAATTCCTTTGAAAATTGCCACTGCAAGAAAGGGTACCTTGAAGGTACTACTTTGCTTCAGTCAGAAAAGGGTTTTTTAGACTCATTCCTTTGAAAGAAAAGCTGCAAACAAATGATTGTTTTCTCCAGCCATGCAGCAAAGTCCCGTTTGAAGCAATTTTGCCCTTGAGGCAGAACATATAAAAGATACACCCCAGTTACAACCAGCTGCAACTTGCTGGGGAAAAACCACTCCAGCAGCGCTGGATCCCTGCTGCAGAGTGACTCACTAACAATGTTTATCCTTCATTATGATGCAGGTTTGGTTCATTCATTGCCTAACTACTATGTCACTAATTAAATACCCTTAACTGACTGGGACAGGAGATGTTCACAACAGCTTGGTGGGGTGGGGGGAGTGACAAACAGGCCAGACACTATATGTGACCTAGCTTTAGAAAGGCAGGAGAGTTGGGAGAATCAGAAACAAAAACTTCTTGTCTGAGGATCTCTTCCCCAGCTGCCACAAAAAGAAACATGTTTTTCTTGATAGGCTGTGGTCTGCAGAGGCAATGCTCTGCCATAGTTGGCTCTGCACTTATTGCTAATATGGGCAGGGAAACAGAAGTGGGAAAACAACTGCATCCTTTTAGGGACAAATAATCCTCATAAAGAAATCAACAATCAATCAGAACTAATATCAATACTCTCTATGGGCAAAGTGACAATGCTCTATGCTGGATGAGTAGAGCAGGGCAAAAGAACAAGTTACCTGGAGGAAAATCTGCTCTTTGACAGGATAACACTTTTTTAGTCTGTTGTAAATATGTGTGGTCTCATCCCTCAATAGACATGAGGTCTAGAATTCTTCTAGGCAAAGACAGCTAAGTGTCCAGCACACTGTATGTTCTCTGATCCTTGCTCACTCCAAAATGAGTGTGCATCTAATAATTCTAAAAAAAATGGCTAAAAAAGCCCACCATGGATGTCCATAGCATCTAAATTTATGAAAGCTGCTAGGTGGAATAGTTGAACTACTCACATGGAAGGCAGTTCAGCTTGGAAGCAAACTGCCTGAAAGTGTGAACTTGAGGAAGTTGAAAAAGCAGGCATCAGAATATCAGTCCTTCATGTTTGCAATTAGCAACCAAACATATGGGGGAGAGGGAAGACTGCTTGCTCAGAGTGAAGCAGCTGTTACACAAGAGGCACAGCAGTCTGAGAATCCCAACTCCAAGGCACACAAACCTCCCTGTGAAGCAGATGTGCAACCACATGCCCTGCCTGCATGCTCTGTTCGTGGAGCTGTGGCACTTTCAAGTGAGCGATTGCACACAGAAAGCTGAAGTGGGGCTTGTAATGGTCAGCATTTGATGAGAGTTGTCGCTGATGCCAGTGCATCTCCTGTGTCTCTCTTTCAGCCAAGGTATCTCATATTGATACTCCTCTACAAAGCACTTAGAAATTAAAATAATTTTATAAGCAGTAACTAGTTAGTGTTTATCCCACTGGTTTTGCTTTTTTCTTTTTTAGTATACCACTCTCCTTCACATGTTTTGCAGTGGAACCAGTTGTGCCCTCCTTTCACTAAGCCCTTGGCTCTTGGCGTTCACTGGAAATATTTTCCAGCTGTGAGATGAAAGGTAAAAGGTTTGAAATTGTATAGCGGACAGTAGACCTCTGAAACAGTTTATTCACAGTGAATCTGACATACTCTCTGCTAAATACCACAGGTTGTAATAAAACCTTTGAGTGTAACAACCTGACAACTTGTTTTGGAAAATATAAAAATGGGACACCTGGGAATCTGAAATCTTTTGGCTGTGTTGCCTGGCGATGGGCAATGTCCACTTTTGTTCAGAGGATCCTAGAACATTCTGACTCAACAAGCCCAGCTACGTGCTGCCTAGGACCTAGCAAAGGAAGCACTGGGCAGCAGCCATTGCCCAATCCTCTAGGTAACCTTTCTGTCATGATTATTTACTAAGCAATGCGGTAGCTGTTTAGAATCATCCTGCTTAGGGGTCCATGCCCTCTCATCCATGTATTGTCTTTCCAAAAGTGCTTCTCTCTTGGAATTGTAATTAGACCTTCATTATAAATTAGACCTTGGAATAGTCATTAGACCTTCATCAAGGAAACACTCCTTCTTCCCCCTCATCTGCCCCCCTCCTTGCCCCATTTGGTGGTTTTCTCTCTTTCTGTTTCCTCTTGCTTCAGCTGCTCAGATCAAGAATGGTAATATTTTCATTACATATAAATACACCCCACCTACTCATTGCCACAACACGCCTTTAAATTAGCTGCAGCAAAAACCCATTCCAACAGGTAAAATATTACTGTAGGCTCAAATGAGTCTTGGAACAGTGCAATGCTCTATGAAATTGTGTAGGACAGAGTAGATATTGTCTGCAGCTGAATTAATTAGACTTCAATAAAAAAGGTTGGAGGTGGGCCCATTGTAAACCACAAGCTCGGGTTCTGCAGCTCATTGTGACTGCACACTTTTCTGCTGGGCTCATAACACCATCTCCCAGTAGTCCAGGGTGCTTCAGATCCCAAGGTGTTTAAAATCCAAACTCAAATTTTCCTGAAGTTCAAGGTATCTAAATTCAATGACCAAATAGAGAATAACCTCAGGAGTTCTGTTGCTTGGTCCCAAGCCCAGCATGTGGTTCAGAGATATATCTGTGTAAATTTGCTTTTGGTGTGAAAACCTCAGCTCCAGTCAGCAACAATCCTTCACTTTGGGAGGCATGTTAGTCCTTCTGTCTGCTGCTCAAGTCTGGGTCAGGGCATCTTCAGTCTTAGAAGGGTGTAAAATATCAGTTAGAAGAGCTATGGAAAGAACAAGAGGAGGTGCGACACCTGGCCCATTCAACAGAACCTCTCAGAAATAAGCTTTTGACAGCATAATCTGACCATTCAGGTCTATAATCTAAATTGACAACACAGATTGCTGTTACAAAAGAGAAAACTGAAACCATGTTTTCCCAGAGTAGACAGTTCCCCACCTCCTCCCTGCAGCACCTCTCACTTACAGGTCACCAGCTGGGATTTGGGCAAGAGGGGCTTGCTCAGCACAATGAGGCTTCCAAAACTTGAAAGAGCAGTGACCTAGAGGTCAGCCCACAACCTGTAGGCTCAGAAAGAGGATGTGGGGGCAGGAAGGCCTCAACCTTATGCTGCCTTTGGCAGAGCATCATGTTTGGAGGGGAGAGCTGCAGGGCACAAACCTGTGTGAAGCTCAGGAAGTTCCCCATAACTCCAGCTCAGCCCACATGCCCTCCTGGAAAGGGCCAGCCATGACAGGTGGCAGACAGTGGTTTCTAAGGACTTTTTGTGGCTGCTTCTAACTGATTATTCTTTTGTAAAAATGCTCCCTTTGGTTCAGAGCAAAGAACTGAGCCAAAGCAGAGAGGCAATATTCAACTCTGGGAAGGAAGGAAGGAAGGATGAGGGGGCAACATATGTCCCCACATTTATCAGTAGAGTTGCTCTCAAGTGCTCTTCTCTGCAGTGCTGCTGGTGAGGAGTACCCTTATTTTGTGAGCTGCCAGGCAGGAACCCTGGGGTCCAAGCTCCTCTGGGCTCACCTGCACCTTTTGTCTGTTTCTCAAGTGACTGTACATGCTATAGTTTTTCTGGTGAGACTCAGGCCAAGCAAGACCAGATGGAATTTATTGCAAAGAAGTTTGTGACTGTCCATCTGAATACAAATTGAGAGACTTTTGAGTTACTGATGTGAAAAATGTTTCTCCAGGAAAGCTTGTGTTGGTCCCATTAATCACACATGTACAGCGATATTTTCAACATAATTGGCTATCCAATGTTTTTGCCCATAGAGAAAAGTGAGTATGACACTCGACTATCAGATTTTGCTCATTTGCATTATAAAACCACAAAGAAAGGTTTGTGTCCCCTCACACTTAGTGTAGGGAAAAGGAAAGAAACCACAACTGTACCTCAGTTTCTCTTCAGAGTGGAATAAGAAACAAGCACAAAGAGATATGGTGGTTTTTAAAAGCTTCCCCATTGGTCAATAGATGATGATAAACCAAGTGTAGATTTCTTGACTCTCATCCAAGTACCTTTCCATGGGACTTTATGATCTTCACTGACTATATTTCTTTCTTTAAAAATAACTTTCATGTTTAAAAGATAAGTCAATTGGGTCTTGGTTATTTAAACTGAAAAAATCCAAAAAACCTGAACCATAAAGGAGGCTAGATATGATAGTGAAATGGCCATGAAGGCAAAAGTAAATACATGGTTTGAACCATCGTATTAGGATGCCAAATGTGATTTGTTCAGAAAGAAAAAGGAAGGTTGACTAGCACATTCTAAATTATCAGAGGTTGAAAACAAGAAGCATGAATTCCTTTACATGATTTTCTTCTGAGACTGCAAAGAAAAATATTGACATAATTAGATCAGTACAAATGAGCCCCAACATAAGTGGATTGCTTCTTCATGCAGTTTGTTATTAAGCCATTCTGAGAAATTGAGTGGTAAATTGCATCAGTCATTGAACCAAATGTTACGTCCGAGCTTAAAGAAATGCATAATTTGATTGACGCTGTTACAACTTTTGCTGCAGAGATGACTAATAGAACCAGTCAAATCTGATAATGCAGGACACAGGAGGTTATAAATAGATAACTTTCAGCACTGGGAAGGTGTGGCAACCCTTTATACCCTGTCTGATGGCAGAGGGAATAGATTTTCCTATTCATGATAAGTTGCACTAATCTTAACTTAAATTCCATCAACACTGATAGAGAAAATATTGGTGAATTTTTGAGTAAGAGACATTAATGATCTCTGCACTGTCCCAATCAGTAGGAAATGCATGACCAATGCACTACTGGTGGTGGACTGGACTGGACATGTAAACACAGGTAGGACATGCTCAGAGAGCTTCTTGCTTTCATTCCTACGTGCAAGTGATGTTTTTTTTTGATGTTATGTGCCCCTGACCATGGTATATTTGGGTCAATAAAGCAATATTACCATTATGAGCTAATATTAATATTACTGAGCTTGAGGACTGAGTTCAAGATAAATAAAAATATATTTGTTTCCCCTCCTGTATTAAGGCATTCATGAGGACCAACTCACAAGCAAACAACAGGAACAAATCAAACCTGCTGTAAAAGGATTTTGTAACTCCAAAAAAATCAATATATATATGAAGAATTTTGCAAACAGCTTTGCATAGCACTTAATATATGGTAAACCTCACATAGATCTTTGTTATCTGGGTTATAGGATAGCGGTAGCTCTTTCAGAGTTAAAACAAGATCTCAAAGTGACAGACAGCCTGCGGCTTTAAATAACAGCTCTGGAGAGCAGCTATTTCAGCACAACAGATGCCTTTCTCCTGTGAAATTCCCCTGCACAGGAGATGCTTGGGTTCATGTATGCTTAACTGTCCCATCCTTCAGCACTTCCTTTCCCCAGAGTGAGAGAAAGTGGAGGAGGGCTCCACTTCCAGCAAGGATGCAAATGCTGTTTTGAGTTACAAAGAGAAAAGTGAAGGGCTCTCCCTGGGCAGTCTGACATGTGTTAGAAATGCCTTTATTGTAGGTATAGTCTTGTGTCTTCTTCGAGTGAATAAGTAAATGAGAAGGTTCAAAATGCTTTAGCAACACAAAGAGCCCAGTTTAACACCCAAGCTTTGTGCAATCTTCCCTTCCATCCTTGCTAAAAAAATCCCACAAACAACAGTGGGCAACAGGCTCCCAAAAGCTTCTGTTGTAGTTACACTTCAGTGTAGAAGAGCTCTGGCCACCAGTGGCTTACTTTTTTTAGCAGGCAAGAAGAAAGCATGGAAGACTTAGGGTAAACCACATCAAACGTGAGCTAAAAGCTGCTGTGGAAGCACTATGAATTAAACAGAGAAGGGTTTCTCTGTGCCAGCATTTCCAATCCATTTCTTCCTGATTTAGTCCCATTGCTGCACAAAGATATATGGTAGGCTGTAAGACTTTACCTCAAACAGCTTTTTTCTTTACTCTTTCACCAAGCCAGATTTAGAAAGGTTAGAAAAACACCTTTGGCATAGTATACTGCAAAAGGAAGATATCATGATTATTGTCCTTGCATTGTTGAAGCATGGAGGGGGAAACACAGAGAAAGATTGTGCCTCACAGTGTAATGTACAATGGCTAAAAAATAATAATGAATGCAAAAAAAGATGGAGAAAAAATTACAGGACCAAACAATCTTTCAAAATTGGTAGTTAAAGATCAAATAATACAGAATCACAAGGAATTTGAACTGCCCTGACCCACAACCAGGAATATAAGCCTGACCAATAATACAAAAATAGCATCTCCGTAGAAAACGAAAAATCTGTGCTAAGCCACAAAGCTTCAAAGCATAATTTGGTTTTTCTGTTAAAGTATCATCCTACTCCGCCAGACACATTCCTGTGTCTGTCTTTTCAAATAGGAAAAGAGAGGGAGAAAACTGCTCAAACATAGTGAAAGAGACTCATTAAAAAATTACAAAACCTATAGCAATTACAAACACAGATGTGGAAAGGGTTTATTAGAAGGGAAATTTGTAGGACTTTGGCTCTGGGCTGTTCTTCAAAGGAATCTACTCTTCTTCCTCTTCATACCTCAGCCTTATATATCACGCAAATAGAAACATGATGGCTGTAAAACACACTGGATTGTCTGTAGAAACCTTGGTAGAATGAAATTTTGCATTAAAAATATGTTTTCGCAGCTGTAAATTTTTCTGTGTTACTTATTTTAATAAAATCTATAACAGGTGCTTAAAAATACACAGAAAGTCAGCAAAAATATTTTGTTTATATGACTCAGCATTTGGAAAGGCAACAGAAAGCTTGGGCCCAGCACTGAGCCCCTGGCAGCTTAGTGTCTATCTTTTCCCCACCCATTTTCACCCCTCTACACTCTCTCCCCACACAATTCATTACCATATCACTTCTAAATCCACTGGAACAGGATTGTTGATGCTATGTTTGCTCACAGACCTCAAACTCTCTAAGGATCTCTAGTGTTTTGTGCAGATCTCTGTTAAAAGCTTTTTGAAAGTATGACTAGATTAGATCTACCACTTTATTCCTCTTGCCTCTTTGAATGTGCAATATAAGCATTGGAGCTTTGAGTTTGATGGCACTGTGGCAATTAAAATTAATGTGGCAAGGAAAAATTATTGACTGGTCAATGGTCTACCTAAAGGAATATATTTATTCCTCGTGATCGTCATGCAAAACTGTAAGATAAGTATTTTTTTTTTCATGATAAGATCAGCTGATAGTTCAAACATACCAAAATTAGACCACATAGAGGGGGTTCTCCAGCTCGTTACTTGGTGTGACCTGTGAATCCATTCTTTTCTGAGTCCTAAAGCTACTGTAGTCTTTCTAAGAATAATCTTCCGTGAGGCTTTTTTCAAGTGCATTTGTGTGTGGAACAGAAAAGGAGGAAGCAAAAAAAAAGTTAATTATACACCAAGAGAGGGGAGAGAGGGAGAAGATAATAATCCATTAATACAACTTAGGCAATTTCCAGATGTTTGTTAATGAAAAAAACATAGAAGGGATGAAATTACGAGGAAAATTTAAATAAAAATACTAGCAAACCAAATTCATATTTGTCTAAAATTTGCTGCAGCTCAGAAACCCTTTGTGTGAACCTGGACTGATTTATGATTTCACATCAAAACCACTCCAGCCAGAGGATTTTGCATGGTTAGGTTGTGAGACCAGATGATTCTCACCACTTCCAGGGTTTATTCAATTCCCAGAACACAAAAGAAAAGCCAGAGGGTGCAGGCCTGCATGAGCTGACATAAAAGAGAAAACAGCAAATCTCTGAAAAGAATAAGGGCCAAGTTTTACATAGCTCCAGTAGTGAACTAGGAATTTCCACATATTCTTTCCACACTAGTGATTCCTTTGAAATTGCATCGTCTTCCCCTTCCATCCCAGAGAGCCTGAAGTTACATGTGTCTTGACTCTTCTCTAATTACATAACTTGGCCCTCTGTCCTCATCGGCAACGCTCCATTAAAGCTCCCAGATTTGGGATGGAAGAAGAAGTCGGAGCTCTGGCACATGCCCCAAGTCATGTAAGGCAGAAGTGATCCTGCAGCTGCACGGCTCCCTCCATGCTCAGCATGGCTGTCCTGGCTTGTGCCAGGCTATTTTTAAATCACAGTATGCCATTTCCTCAAGCTTTTCATTCTTCTATCTCTCTATTGCTTAGAAATGTTATTCTCATTTGTTTAAATGTCTGGAATACCAAGCAATTACAATTTCCTTTCTCATCTCTGTTGACTGCAGACTGCTGTTTCTTGATCTTGCAAACCCTTTTCAACACATGGAATTTATACTTCCCGTAAGAAGTATGCAGTACCTCTGACACTGCTTCATCTGCTTCTCAGTTCATTGAAACTGTGTCCAGGCAATGCCAAACTGTCCTGAGAATCCCACAGATTCTCTTTCCCAACATTTCTTGGCATGTATTTCCCTTGTTGTAATTGTTCATTACATCTTCAAATCTACACAGAGAGGACAGCAGTTACTAAGCTGGAGGTACTACATCCTTGCATTTATCATTTCAGGATGTTTCAGGAGTCTGTTTCTCTCATTTGTGGAAGATATATAGAGGTTTACTCAAAAAAGTAATCTGTTTGGGTATCAAATTGACTGACAGTGAAAATAAGAAACTCACAAGTACCCATCTGCAACTAAAAGTCCTTAAATAATGCTGAAATATGGTCTCTTCTGTGCAGCTACAATTATTTCTTCTTGGGATCTGTATTTGTGCAGCTCATCTTGCAGTGATGTCTGGGAAATAATACAACTGGCACTCTACCTAGAGTTTTGCAGACTGACAGACAGAAGCCACCACTCAGTGGGATGTAAATGACCAGCAAAAAGAAAGATGTATGCTCTAGTTCTTGCTAACAGCAAGGACCAGAGGCCTGAAACTCTTGCTGCTGCTGCTGCCATTGCCACTGCTGGTTTCCAGCCCATGAGGAAGCTGTGTCCTAGGTGATTACTGGAACTCAGAAATCACCATCATTTGCAATTCTCTTTCAAAGACTGAAATGGTTCTTGTCTGAGTTTGGTCATATAAGTATCCGTGTTTTCAACAGGAGGTTTTCCACTTCAGCTTCTGGAAATGTGGTCAATTCTCATTTTGTTTCTAGCAGCTGTTGGGCAGCCTGCACTGCCCAGTCCTCAGCTGGTGCAGGGCAGCATAACTCTTTCCCAGTAAATGGGGTTGAACCGTGCCATAGAGCAGGTCACACCATGGGACAGTGCATGCTCTGTAAAGTAGTTGGTACTCAGAACCAATTACAGGCTATGGCTCTGGGTGATCAATTCACCCATTCCTACTCCTTGGAAGATTTCTCATTACACAAGGCCTGTGCCACTGGAAGAACACATGCTGCAGAGAATCCTGGCATGGTAATCACAAATCACTTCCCATTCCTGGGTGAATCCGGAACAGTTCATATTAAGTTATAGTCCAAAGTTACAAAAGTTTTAACATGTTTAAATAAGTTAGAGATCTGATGAAAAGGCTGAGAAAAGAAAGAACACTATGCTCTTCCTTTTTGATATCAAACTGCTGAGTGTCTCCTGGGTTGGTCCTATTAGTAAAATTTTCCAAGTCAATTAGAATTAAGATGCCATCTTAATCTCTATTTGCTATGGAGCTTCTCCCAGACTGCAAAAGGAGGCAAAAAAGTAGCACATGATGAAACAAACTGCCAAATTCTCACCTCCTTGACAGCCACTTAGATGTGAAACCAGTTGGTGCTTATATAAAGTCAGACCAATCTATAGGACTGTTGGAAGAATTTGACAATTTCAATACCTCAGACTGTTTTCAGGCACACTTTCTGTTGTCTCCTGTGCAGCTGTCAAATCTGTAGGGTTCCTGGCTTGAATCTGACTAAGGATGTCTTTTTCCAACTGAGAAATTACTTCAAATTGTGCAATGTTGTCAGGAGGTTTAGAACTTTAAAGCTAAACCTGAAATTAAGCTTATTTTATTGCATGCTTTCCTGGCTTGTGCTGAATCTTCAAAACAAGTTTGTGCAATGCAGGCTTATTTGTCTTTTTATGGGGTTTGTGCTTGAAGAAAAAAAAGAAAATCATTTGTGGAAGCTGGCAGGTTAAGAGAGAACAGGAATCCTAACCATCATTTCATCTTTTTTTGTGTGTGTACAATGTCAAGTGCTTTCAGTACAGGTTCACCCTAATCCTCCAGCTGCCATTTGAGAATGGAGAAGAAAGGATGTCTTAGTTAATATGCTGGTTAATTAATTCAATTTGATCTTTGAATCAGAAAGATGTCCTAGCTTCCACATATCTGCATTTCAAAGAGTCTGCAAAGTCCTGAGAGAAATGTCTGAAGAGATTTCAAGTTCTGATGCTGGATTTGTGGCCCCAGTGCTGGGATGGTCTCTGCTGATACTGTAACCAATGAAGTGTAACACCATGTCCTCTGGCCTTGGCTTTTGGACCTAGAGGGTCTAAAATAATGAGGAGTCATTCTGCAGAGTTTCCCCCCATTTTAGATTTTTTAAAAGTTATATAATTATGTAAAATCTTATTGATTTAAGAGTAGTTATTTTCAAAGCAGTTGCTGTTATCAATAAAACAAAATGAGAAGATTAGAAATTACATGACAGCTCTTTGGTAAGATGTTCTCAATCTTTATCTCTTGCAGAACACTGAATGACGAATAATCCCAGCAGCACACTGTTTTCAGGATATTAAGAAACCTATGCCAGCTCATCACTTTCCCCTCTGGAATAATCTTTAGAATAATTTCTAAGTAGTTATTACTCTAGTTATTCCATGTAAAATTGTTGTTTCTCTTTCTGGGCTTGTAGAAAACACCACTTCTAAAAGACATTGTGTATAATAAAATATGTACAATAAAATACATCTGGCATTGCAAGGCCAGCTTCATTCCTTTACCACTAACATTTTTAGGTTAAAGACTGCAGGTTTGCAAAGCTCAGTGTTTTTTGCCAGTGCTCTCGTAGCCTATTAATGTCTTGCTCATTAAGAGTGACCAGCATCAGTACTTAAGAAATAAAATAAATTAGGAGAAAAACCCAGATAGCTGAATGCCCCATCAAAAATTACATTCTGTCATTCTCAGCTTCCTTCACGTTTTCTAAATCAACAAATATGCCCTTGCAGTAATAACTCCTCCTTGAATGTGGTAGCAGCACTACCATCAACCAGGTCAAGCCCAACTGATGGCTTTAGGCAGTTGTGAAATACTGTTTTGAAGTATTCTTTTTCCTTTCTCAGCTACAGGAAAGGATGTAGCTGTTTTCCAGCAGAATCTAATGGGTTTGAGTCAGAAACCTCACAGATATTGTCCACATCTAGGAAGCACTGAGCTCCCTGGGTAACAGGCTCCCTGTGGGATTCCCAGCTTGGGCACAAAACAAAATGAAAACTTCAGCAAGTGCATTATCTCCCAGGCATCAAGAGCTGACATCCTGGTGGGCTAATTGTACCTTGCAAGAACAGCACACATGACCTAGGATCACTTTCCTTCAGTATCCTCATTCAACCCTGTGTGTCTTTTGTGAGCCCTCACAATTCACTGGACATTCCAAAGGGCCTCTCTGTTACTCCCATTCATCTCTCTTTTTTGTCTTGTCTGACAAATGCTTCTGCTGTGCTTCACCAGCACAACACTTATTTCAGTGTAAACCCTGCCTCTGAAGACCAGACTGGTTCACTGCCCTCCTCTCCATTCCCCTGCTCTCTGACTCTGCACTGCCAGCTTTCTCAGTCACTGAACTTTCACCAGTGCTTTTGCCAAGTTAAAGGTTTCCCTATGGACTGGATAGTTGGGCATTTCTTCCTTGCTGCGTTCCTTTTCCTTCTTGAGTTTCAGAAATGCACATAACTTTAAGCTGCTCTCCAATTACAGCTAAATTATTCCCTAAGACAATTAAGGTGAAACATTACTTTGGAAGACTTTGCTAATGTTTCAAATTAGCAGCAGCATTTGATACAGTTGTCAGGTTTTTTCCATTAACAGTGCTAACCTCCCCACCCTCCCTGCAAACCCATTAAATTGATCTGATTCCCGTGGAGCTGATGGGAAGAGTCCAGGATGCAGTTTCTCCCAGTGAAGCTGAACTAAAACATTTGCAAGGACAGGGTGATTCTCAGATCACCCTGCTTCATTTATTGATCTCTTCCGTTCAGCGCATTACAACCCAAAAAACTCTCCCCCACCCTTTTAATCACCTTTAATCAGTGGTAGATCATGTTTCAGCAAGGCTTTAATGGATTCTTGAGGATAGTTATGGAGTGCTTTACTCTTATAATTTGGCGGCTGTGTAATCAGCCCACTGGCTTAAAATCCATCTGATTTTCTGGAATTCTTCTGAAGAGAACTGAAAGGAGGCCGACAGTGACAGAATTACTCTGCAGCAGGGAAGTCTGCTCACACACATGGTATTTGCTACTGGTTACTCATTCCTCTCTCCGTATGCCTGCCAGTACAGTGCATGATATGTAGTGAGAGAACAGCAATGCTCATCCACAGGTTTTCTAAAAAGGCCTGGTGATCCATGTGTGCACAACTTATATCCAAGACTTATTCCTAAGTTACAGTGTCCAGTGCAGCACCCCCTTCACTGTGTTTATACAGCCTTGAGCTCTCATTCCCTATTGACAGAGGATAAGGATAATCTTTTGGCAACCTAATTCTCTAAGATACAATCAAGGTCCATATGATCTATCACTGCTTGAGTAATGCTGGCACCAAGCTAAGTCCTAGCTGAATGACAAGGTCATTTTTGCTCAGCTAATGCGTATTTTTTGAGAATAACTTCATGCGCGGTTCTTGCATGTAATTATTAGCCTGCTTTTTCATTTAATTTTTTAGATTTTTTCAGTAGATTTTAAAGCACATAAACATCAAGATATTTCTCAATTGTAAGTGTTTTTAGATGAAATCATTTGAGATGAGTGAATGTATGTAAAACTCTTCTCCATTGATCTGCTTGTGGAGAATGATATATTAAAATGTCCAAGCTGGCCATTAAAGTACAGTGGCAACTACAATGCTTGGGATATTGGGCTCCAGAAGCATCTAAGGTTAGAACAGCTCAGTCTCACAGCATTCCCCTGATAAAATTTGAAAAAAGCAACAGTTTCTGGGGTTTGTATTTATAGATAAAACCCTCACAAGCATTGTAAACCTTCTGTATGAAGTCAGCAGGTATCCTAAATAAATAAGTAGGCATAACAGGAGAGCTAGTTCAAGGACAGCTCTGGTGTGCACCATGATGTTACCCTGAGCCTCTGGCCAGCACAGCATAGATATGCTGGTAGCTGCTGCTCCTGACATATCTCACAGTGGGGTTCCTGTTCGTGTCACAATCCTTCTTTAACAATATGTGTTGTCACAGGCAAGCAGCACCGTTTGAAACAGAGCTTAATATGCACCTGTTGAGAAGATAAAGTTTTGAGCTAAGGCTACAGTTTTTGATAATTTTGTGGCCAAGTTTGTAAATCCAATTCAAAAGTCCTACGAGCCCAAATAGTCAAAAAAACTTGATCTTTTCTCCTTAGGTCCTTTCTTTACATTACAGTGGATCTGTCCATGGCTGAAAGCATTTTGGCACACAAGTACCAAGCTCAGTTGTGAAGCATATTGCTACCACGTTCATGAGGAAAACAATCCAACATAGGGATCTTCCATGTAAAGCACCTTTTGTTCTCCCCAGAAGTCTATGATCTGACCTCATACCACAGTTCAGAAGCCATGGACAAAGACCCATAAGACTTTACACAAACAGACCAAGGCACAGAGCAAAGAACCCATAATAAACTGGGGAAATGAAAAGAGATTATTATCTTTCTCAGGAAAAATGGAAATGGTTATGTGTACTACAGACAAAACCACTTTGAGGGAAACCATGCTCTGCAGATGCCTTGCCTTGGGCTTCCTGAGTGAAGGTAAGAAATGCATAAAAGATATCAGAACCAATGCCATGCTGCTGTTTTATTTGAAGCCTGTTGTCTGTCCTGCCTGCTCTCAGCCACGGAATGCTGTTGTACTGCACTGAGGGCCTGATGCTGAAATCACACCAGGTGAAAGACATACAATTGTGCCACAAATTGTTCTAAGAAGCCAATTTCTAATAATGGAAATACAAATAAATTCATCAGAGTGGGTTCTAGGCTTTCTCTTAAAGGCTATATGAGCTCTGAGAGATGGCATACTTACGTTTAAAACTAAAGTTTGATAGGTAGTATTTTCAGTCATAGTTACTTTTTCCAAATACCCAGGCAATAGTTGACCCTGCTTTCTGCAGAAGGCTCCTACTCAGAGACCTCCTGAAGTCCCCTCTGACTTGAATCCTTCTGTGATCCTGTAATTAAGAATTACTTGAGAACTGGGTGTTCTTAAATCCAGCTTAATTAGTTTGAATAAACCTCATGTCTACTTTAAAAGCATTCAGGTCTGTCTGTCCTACTTCAAAGTGCTCAAACGAATGCACAGCAGTAGGCTGCACCTGTAACAGCTACTGACATAGAGTCACTGAACAAGGTAGCACTCCTTCTTTTGCTGCTTTTGAAGCTAGAGAAGATGTTCCTAAATATTCAGATATTTCATCCACTCTGCAGAACTTCCATAAGCCCACCTGGTGGAAAAATGAAATTCTTCTTGGTACCCATTTCCCCTTTCTTTTTTGAGCCCTTACACAATCCTTGCAAATGGCACTACTGAACACTTCCTGTGAACTTAGAGCCACGCACGAACTGCTGCTCTCATTCCCCAGGAGAAAGAAAAGCAGAAGAAATAAAAACAAAATAAGAAAGAAGAAATGCTCTTCACAAAATTACCTCTTCCTGAATCTGATACCTGGCTTTCAGATTAGAGACTGACACAAGTTTCAAAGATAAAAAATGTTAGGAGATGTAAGCTACTGATTCACGAACATCCCCCAGCTCCTTGCCAAAGATTTTACTGTCTTGTTCAGAATAATTCTTCTACCAACATGAAGAAATACAGCATTCTAAACAACCTGATCTAGTTGAAGATGTTCCTGCTCATTGCAGGGTGGAGTTGGACTAGATGACTTATAAAGGTCCCTTTCAGTCCTAACAATTCTATGAAATACACTTCTCCAACTATTAAAACACACCCCCTGAAAGGTCATCTTCCTTCTGGTTACAAAGCAGTGAAGTTAATAGGTCTCTTTGTTGATTCAGTGCACCCGAAGGAAACCAAGGAACCAGAACTTCAGCTCTACATGGTTGCACATGTGAGCTGGGGCTCTCCTCCTGCTCGGGCACCCTGTTAGACTCTCCCAGACAGGGTACCCAAATCAACAGGGCTGCAGTTTGCAGCTGAGCATCTGGCCCACATTGGTTTAACTTTATCAACTAGTTGGATCTGGCTAATATTAGAGACTAACAAAACTCATCTGTTTTGGAAATAAAGGTGAGCCAACAGTTAAATCTGCCATCAGTAAAGTAATAAAAAAAAGGTTAGAGGAAGCCTGAGAATGATTAATGCTGGGCCCAAACTAATCAGAAAACAAATACTCCTCAAAGCTACCATCAAGAAGAAGAGATCAGAGCCAACATTTTGATGCATGATGATGTAGAAATAACTCTGACTGAGAAATGTAACGCTGGAATCAATTTTATCCAATAGTGCAAACAATAAAAATCACAAGCCAAAGTATACCCTGGATGTACACATGGGAGTCCCACTGGTTTCAGTCTTAGCCACACACATGCATCAGAGGGTGCATTTTAGAACCCCAGGTCTTTAATCCACAACCTCTACTAAGCTCAAATATTTTGTGCACTAAGGATGAGGGTTGCACAGCTATAACTGAGAACAGAATTTGGCCCATTTATTGTAAGTGCCTGTGTCTGAAGTGGGTTTTCTCCTATTAAAAAGCCTTTTTAGGGTTATGAAAAGTTATAAGTGGCATATCGTAAAAAAACTTCCAGTCTGCAATGTAAAATACACCCTGGAAAACCACTTAAATGAATAGAATCCATCTTCCAGAGTCAGGAAATTATCCTTTGTTGAAAAAAAAACGAGGAAAGGCCCTTTTACTTTCTTTGACTCTGGACTGGACTGATGTCTCTTTTAGGGTTTTGACTTTCAAGTCCTTCACTACCCTTGTATCCAACATCTACTGTTTCTGAAAACATCTGACCCTTTGCTCAAACATAATTTTACTGTATCTGTTTCTCCCCTTTGCTTTGGCTCGCGACACTAGGAGGACAGATAAATAACCAATGATGTCAGAAACCTACATCATAAATCATTGGGAAATTGAGGTAATTTGAATAGTCTTGCTTAGTTCTGATATGCATTTACTACATGTGCAGCTTTAGGGAAGTCTGCGTGCAATTGCAAGTCATTAACCAGAGGTGCATCCCACATCTCACAAGGAGCTCTGCAGAACCTGACCTGATGTTGCTGACCTTCAGGGAGTGTTCTCCAGAGTTCATGGCTCACATACTCAATGCTTAAATCCACCTGGAAAATCAAGCAGATTGTGTTTTTCTTAAGAATTCTATGCCAGTGTTTGGAAAACATAAATTATCAGAAAAATTGTTAGCAAAACAAACAGAGGATTTCCAAGGGACCACAGAAATGTAGATCTTTGCACAAGTTCTGCATTTGCTTAGGGTCATTGGGAATTCTAGTTTTTTATGAACTGAACTTTCCAAAGGAGCAGCTAGGACAAGTACTGCAATTAAAAGTCAATGGAAACAAGGTGTCCAACCTCCAGTTCTGCTCTCTAGAATTTTCCTGGGGATTTAGCATACCATTATAATAACACTAAGGAAACCCAAATTCTTGGCTGCTGGGGCTGTGGGTGCACTCTCTTCAGGGGTCAGCTTCTGGTCAGGGTCAGCAGGGGACTCTTCCAACCTGTGGTGGTCAGGGAGGGCTCTCAGCAGTGCTGGGGAGAGGCCACTTTTAGCCAAACCAGGCACGTCAACCCTGCCAGAGCTTCCACCATGCAACTCTGTAGAAGTGTCGCAGAAGGATACAATCATTGTAATCTTTAAAAGGCCTAATGACAGGCTAATAGGCACTCCCAGAGGCAAAGCACCCAACCTCTGAGAACATCTGTCCAGAACCCAGCTGACTCCCATTTTTGCATCCTGCATCTTGGCCATGAGTAGACTTGTAGACTTCAAGAAAATTCCACTCAGACTGTGGGAAGCTTTGCATTCATTTCAGCACAGTGGCATTTTAAAAAGGGGCTGATTTACTGTTTTGAGCAGGTTTGAATTTATGTGCAGAGAAAGAACAACTCCAATGCAATAAGATACCATCCACCAAAAACCACAAGATCAGTTCCCACCAGCAGCTTGGGAGAAGGTTTTTCCCAACTAACAACTTGCCTGCCATGGATGCTTGCTCTACCTTTCTTCTAGATTCAGACACACAAAATGTGACACAAAAATCATGAGTATATACATATTTTTGATCAAAGGTAACCACTTGCTTCAAAGCACTGGATGTTTCCATGACAATCAACCTGTGACTGTTAAAGCTGTAGCCAATTGTCTTGGGCAGCGCTTGTAGATGTGTTGAAGAGAAGTCATGACAAATTCATCAGCATATCCTGGATTTGCCCAATACAGTATTTCTGTCTTCTTGAAAGAGTAAGAGAAAACTCATTTACAAAGTAGACTGTGGTGAGCATATGTTTATGGAAGAAGAAAACACACATTGATATGTGACAGTTCAACTCTTAGGCTGGAAATGTAAGAAGAATATAGAATACTATACTACAAATAGTATAACCTTCGATCAAATGACCAATGTTTGTAAAAATAAGGATCTGTACATATTGTTCTTTCCGTCTAAATGTTCTGAACTGGGCTGCAAGTGGAACGTCAGCTTAGGCA
Source organism: Cettia cetti (assembly GCA_013401135.1). Lineage (NCBI taxonomy): Eukaryota > Metazoa > Chordata > Aves > Passeriformes > Sylviidae > Cettia > Cettia cetti. The sequence continues at coordinate 23,092 of VZUI01038983.1, read as the reverse complement.
ACTGCATTAACCTTTTTGGGGTTAAATTCTAGGAAGTTGAGAGACAAGAAATGTAGCAAGTAAAGCAAAGTTAAACACAGCTGAGTCATTCCTTTCATCCTCATATCCATGTCCATACAGAGGCACCAAGTCCACAGTAGATTGACTTTGCAGTGCTGAAACTTCAAGCAAACCTGAATGAGGAAACAACCTTTGCTTACAAACCAAATCTTTCCATCATTTGGCCCTGTTTGTGCTCCCAATCAAGCCTGCAGAGAATGCACAGAGAACACCACTTCCTATGCTGAAGGCCTGTGCAAATATTTCTGATAAATTTATCTCCCACTGCTCTGCATAATGGGTGGTTCAAGTACCTTGGTGAGGCTTTTGAAAGCACTGACTGTCATCAGTTGATACCCCAGGCCTGTGTGTATACAAGGTTGCCCCAGAAGAGGCAAAAAGCTAAAATAGACACCACAGTATCTGATGAAAGATGGCCGTTTCTTATCGGATCCATTAAAATTCCAGTCTTGAAGAGAGTGGGCTGAATTGTTCCCTGGAATTTGCAGTTGTCACTCAGAGGAGTGTGGGATTCAATAAAATGGTAAATAGACTGGGAAGTGCCAAATACATTTTTTATTACAGTGCTGTATGGCTGACTATTCTCTGGTTGATGCTGTATGACAACTTTTCACTGACAAGAGCACTTGTGAGGGCTGACTTAGCTTGGTTGGGTGGATTTGCTTCTGCTTCCTGGAAGAAGGGCTTTGGATGGAAAACAAGAATTGCCTTGTTTGAATTACCTGAGTAAACCCAGACTTGTAAATAGACTTAGGTGAGGCCTTCTGTGGAAGGTGAATATCATTCTTGTAAATCACAAAAAGCTGAGGAATATGTATTCCTGGCTCTGATAGAAGCTGACAGAAAAGAGAAAATTCACAGTTGGAGCTTCAAACATCTGTTGCTTTCATTTTGCTCTGTACAAATTCATTGCACTAATAAGAAATGAGCCTCTCTAATTATGTGGCAAGACAAACAAAAGCAGAAGCTGTACATCCAGCTTCTTATTTCTTTGACGTTAGGAAACTTTTCTCTAGAAATACTCAAGCTAAACTTGACTCAGTTTAGCTTGAGTATTTCTAGAGAAACTCAACTTCACACATCAGTTGAAGGAAAAACCTGGTCCTTATTTTGATTTTTGCTTTGCAGACACTGAATAATATAATTTTGTTCAGTGGGACCTTCAACATTAATATACATGTGTATGGAAAGGCTCGGCTCCTTGGATACTTGGATAAGGATACCATATTTTCACTTCATTCCTGGAAAGGTGTTAAAACTTTTTCAACTGCACTTTTCAAATAAGGAGGCTTTTATAAAAGAGATTCAAGTGTCTCTGTATAGTGGTGAGTGTTAAATATATATTGCTAAAGCCTTTTAAGATACCTTTTATCCTTCCAAATCCATTACCTGCACTATTGGATTAGTATCCATTAGTATTCTCTGTTTTTTTCCTGCCTACTGTTTTTATGACTGGACTCAGTTCACTCTGAACTTCTCACCTATTACCAGAAGTTTTCCTTACCATGCTGACCTTCCAGAAGACGTTTTTTCTTTATGGGTTACATTTCTACAAGGTGTGAGGTATTATGCAAACACACCCTTTTGCTGCAATGAAAATAGATGCCATTGATTTGGCAACAATGACTTGCTTTGATGCATGATTAGGGAGCATGTTTTTAGAATAGATCTTTTTCTGATCTTGCTGAGTTTTTTAACATACAAATTGTCAGAACACAGCCAACATACTAAGAAGCAGAATAGTAATTAGAAGACTTTCCCATCTATGTGCTAATAAATATAAATCAAAATCCCATGAAGGTTTGCCAACATTTCTTGCAGATTTCTCCTGATTTTCCTACCATTATACAGCACTTACCAAAAAATTAGCTATGCCTGTTGCTCTTTAAATAAACCTAGAAATCTTCTGTATGCAATCTATATCAATATTTTATTTACTTCCACTGTTCACTGGGAGTTCTCCAACCTTAACATCAGGGCTGGTATTAGGCAGGTTTGAGGGAGCATCAACACTGAACCTTCATATGGTTCCTGTTTACTGGAGAGCCAGAAGACACATTACATAATGTGTCCCAGATGTTAAGAAGGAGATGTCCACAGATGTAACAGATTCAATGCACGCTCTTCATAAAGCACAGGGTTAAACACCAAACCTACTTCGGTGTGTGTGCACAAGGTCACAGGTTTTAGAATGGCAATTAAGGTACCAAATAACACTAACTGCAATACATGTTACTCACAGTGGAGGAGGGAAAGACTTCCCAGCATAAGCTGTATGCTTTGTGAGACACTGAAGGAAAACAGAAGACAGGTTTGGCCTAGGCTGAGAACAATATGCCCCTACTGTGCCGACTTTACTTGTACATGGGTGATGTCACTGCGTCCAAATCTGATTTGAGTTGTTCTAAGTGAATGACAAGCATAATCACTATGAGCTGGCAGCTAATTCAAACCAGTGGAATATGCATTTAGAGAGAGGCCGGACAATTACATAGTACAAAGACCCTTGCATGGCATAACACAGTTTATGAACAGCTGGTAGATAATAGCTTTTTAAAATAAACACTGTCTAAATGCACAATCCAGATCCCATGCAGCTCTTTGAATCTCAGTGGCTGCTGTTTTATTTTCCCTGCCAGTTGCAGCTAGAGACTCAGCAGGATGACAACAAATTGACTGCTGGTTGCAATTAGAGAAGCCCAGTGAGGCGGCATCTCCATTAGCAGGTGACCTCTCTAGCTACTAAGTTTGCTTTAAACATCTCAGGAGAAAGTGTGACACCTCCCAGAACATTATCAGGACTCAGAGATGGGAGGGATTTTTCTCTATGAATTACTTTTCAGGTCTAAGTATACTTCATCTGAGAGATTGACATTGTGGGCTGCAGGCGATCTTTGCTCATAAGACCTGTGACTAAATCTTGTTTTGACATCTCCCCACTGAACACCATTTATCTGAGATGAAGAAATCCATCAGTAGCACAGCTGGTCAGGTGGGCAAAACCAGCACAACTTATCACATTGATTTAGATGGATGAGAGTTAAGTATCTGAAGTTCAGCCTCATCTGTAGGTGTCAACACCAGCTGAGCCCCATAGCAGGACCAAATTTTGCCCTCAGACAGGATCTCACTTTTTGTGCTACAGAGAAGAGGACTTTTCAATGTGCTGATGTGCCCAGTCTGAGACCTAATGCCTTTCCAAAGAAATAGAGACAACAGGAACCATTAGTAAGAACTTACAAGGGAGAGAACATGGCACATTAAATTAAATGGAATCCCACACATTCCAGCTGCACAAAATTCAAGCCCTCAAATTTTTTTCAAAGTGGAGATATTAATAGCAAAGACCAGCATTTTTGATGCAACTCTTTTTATGCAGAACAATATAGAGTCTGCTCCCATAAACACAGTAGGACACAAACCACTGGAGGCAGCTTTTCTTCTCACAGCAGCAGATCTTTCCCAGCCAGCTCTCCAGCCTCTTGGGCTTCTCCCAGGACAGGCATCCACATAACTTGGCTGTGCTGCCCCTCTGCCTAACTGCTTGTTTCCCACATGCTCTCTCCTTCCTTCTCCACCTGAACTGCCTCTTGTCTACTCACATGTATTTTTCTCCCAAAATAATACCCAGAAAAAGCCAGTCTTCCCACAATATTCAAATTCCTGAGCTGCCTTTGTTTTGGGTGGAAACATGTACTTAACAGTCCATAGCAGTATTTCAGTGAAGGACAGTTTCCTGCAACACATAATCCAGCTCACAGTACACCACAGGCTGAGATGCTGCATTCAAGCCTTTGCTCTGAGCTCTCTTATTAGGCATATTACACATATTTATGCAATACTGGAGCTACATGTCCTTAATGACTTACTACTACCAATGAAGTCTACCAAAGTCTTCTGCCGTTTTTCTTTGAATTTGGCATTTATTACATAACAGTTGTATTTGCAGAGATGCTGTTAGGGTCCTGCACCTGTGAGAAAGAAAAGAAAAGCAGAAGTGCTGCATGAGAAAGTGGAAAATTTTCCCGTGAATCAGTGCTACACACATCCTCTGCCACACGGCAAGTGGTTTCCCCTTCACCACCTCCTCCCAGCTATCGCCCACCATACAGCCACAATAAAATCCTCTGTACCTCAAGGCAGAGAATGTGAATAAACCCTCTCTTCTTTTGTATGGCTTTATGTCTATTGGACACAAGACCAGGAAACAATGGTCCTGTGCACCTCTGAAAGGTAAATGTGAATCATATAAAGTTACAGTAGATCACACCTATGCCTGAACACTGGTAAGATAGCAGGGTCTTACAAGTATGCTGCTTTGGCTCTGCAGCTGGTGAAATCTGTGCTGGCAGTGGATTTGAGTCCTGTAATCCTTAGGCATTTTTTCCTGCCCTTTATAGGCCACCTACCACCCACAGATGTCCTGTGAAGGTAAACCACATAGCTTTAAAAAAGCAGGGGGAGATGAAAGAGGAAATATTAAAGCAGTCCACAAAGTTCACAGGTAAAGTATTTTATCACACAAGTAGGAGTGTGGTGGGGCCTGTGACTGTAATGTCCCCGGGGAATCCCACTTTAACGTTATCATCCTGCAGCAGGGCTTCTCCTCAGAGTCCCATAAAAATGGCAGGAAGTTCCTTGCATTCCAGGGCCAGTAACATTAGGTCACAACAGAACACTGATGCCTTGGCTAAAGGATATTAGGAATGGTACATGGGCAGAGATCCAGATACTGCCTGTGTAAAACTTCATAGACTTCTATCCATCAGAGGACAGCAACAGCAGTACAGGGATACAATCTAAGCTGAGAGACTGAATACTCTTGTCCCTTGATCACCGTCAGTGCCAAAGGATGTGGCTAGACAAGCTTACTTGCTCCATTTTCTGAGTGGTCTACCGTGAAGTCCTAAATCACCCCTATAAATGCAACTGAGCCTTAATGATACTTCGTGCTGGGTGAGTCAGCATGGTCCCACTGCTCAGCTCCTTTCAAGGAGCAGTAGCGTCCACAGACAACCTGTGAGAACAGCCTTGGGAGTCTGGGAAGGGTCGTATTTTTTCTGTGAGACATTTGAAATACTATATTTCCCTGAAAAGTGGTTAGAAAATGCAGCCAAGAAGCGGGGGGAAAGGATAGGATAATTTTTTTCTTTAAGACATCTATATCTTTCAAGCTTGACTGAACATGAAGACTTTGGAAAGGTAGGAATTCTGAAGTAACAATGAGAACCATTATAGACTTTTAATATCAATATTTTCTATACCTCAACTTGAGTATAAAGTGTAAGAGAAATGACAGAACACTAGGAGAGGCTGGCTTGGTCTCAGCACACTTCAAAGAGAGCATACAAGCATCTTGGAACTACACTTACTTGAGTACTGGAATTCTGCCCCACTCTGCTAAAATATTACTTCAGTGCTCAGGAGTAGAATCTGCATTGCATTTTGGAGCTATAAAAAGTAGTTAGGACTTGAATTTTGAGAAAGTGTCTCCTTATAAGCTCAAGCGAAAGTGCAGAAATAATTTTATCAAGCTAAAGGCTGGGGATGTAAATCTTGCTGTGAAAGGGAAAAAGGAGAAAATAAAAGTTTTGTCTGAAAACGGGTCTCAATCCAACATAACCAATTCCATCCTGACCCAGCATCAGAAAGTGGTTTAATAAACCACAGCTGAAGTGGGAAGCAGAATTTTTCAGGTTTAAGGACATGCTGTCTTCATTCCATGAGGCTCAGGGAATGTGCATCAAGGTTTCAAGGGACAACCCTTCCCTTAGATCACTTGCTCCAGCGCAGCACAGTTCATGCTACAAGACTAACAGTTAAGAACAGACAATAAAATGCTGATTGATGTTGCAAGTGAAATAAGTTACAGTGTTATGCTCTTAATTTTACAGGCTATAACTGCATATAGGTCTATGCATCTTTCCCAAAATAACTACAAATACATAGATGCATAAGACTCCATTTCATTTAACTTTTCTATCTCCTTTGGGTAATTTCAGGGGAGGGCCAAAGAAATATATCCTGAAAACCTAATTTCTCTTTTGAGAAATCACACTTTTGATTTAGAAAGGGTGTTTTTTGTCGTTTGATTCTTCTGTGACAAAGCAGCATTCTCAGGCTTCAGGTCTTGTTGCAGTATGGTACCTCTTGGCAGGTGTTGTGGATATCAATGACAGAAAGCTCTTGTTTACTCTGGATTCCTTTGCCCTCTTAGACTCTCACAGACTGAGCAAATGTAGGAAAACACAACCTCTGCTGGAACAAATTGTCCTTGTAGAAACAACAGATCTTCGTAACTTTAAGCATTAGCTAATTAGGGCTATGCTAAGGAAACATGGCATGTTCTTTCTAATCTCCATAGAAATGCTTCCTTCCTAACGTACTGCAAGCATGCCAACATGCACCAGCAAGCCTTACTGGCTGGTCCAGACTATTTTAGCCAACACTGTGTCTGAAATAAGCAGGGAGGATTTTAAAAAATAAAAAAGTATTAGTTGTTTTATTTATAGGCACAATTATGAAGAAATTCAATTGATCGTTCTACCTTTCCTGTTTATCATGTATTACAATAGGTAACCTGGGATGCTGAAAGCTCTCTGAAGTTCCTGGCAATCCACAGATGTGTGCATACATTCCCAAAATATTTGACTAAAACTAGGACTAAAAGTTTCAAGCATGGAAGTGCTCTTTATAGCAGATGTTAGTCTTTTTTTGTTAGAAAACTGGGTTATGTAATTATTTTTCAGATTAAGATTATTTTTTGCCTCAGATATTCCAGTTAGAAGCTAACTTGAAGTCTTAAATTACATTTGAGGCGTTACTTGCAGTTTGATGGCTGGAAATCCGATGACAGCACAAAGTAACTGTAAAGGCTGCTCCACCATCTTCTTTTGGCTGAGTCTGGGAGCATCTGGGACCTCCCCACCTCTTGTCCCTGCAGCTGTTTGACAGTCTGTCATTTGCTTGTGGCAGACTTCTGCAAATCTCTTTGGATGCATGTGACAGGATAAGGAGCTGTTGGGTCTGCTCACTCCTGAGACTGTCCTCCAGAGAGGGCTTAGGGATGCCAGCTCTCACGACACGGCTAACGTGGGCTTGAGGAGACCTTCAGATGCCTGTCAGGCACACTTATCATTAGGTCCTTTCCTCATAGCCCAAGAAAGACCATAGTGTTCAGGGTGGTCAATAATGCTGGCACTGTGCTTGGAGCTCCCAGGCTTCCCTGTGCTGCAGACGCTGGGATCCTATTTCCTTGCCTACACCAGCAATGACTCCTACATGCAGCTCTAGGAGTCACGGTGTGATCACTGGGAGTGAGAAAGACCTCTGCTGCCAGACAGGGCATCTCATTTGCCTTAAACTCTAATGCAGAGGAGCTCTGCATGCACCAGTGACTGCTCTGTGGCCAGTGTCTATTGGATTTTTCTTCCTTCACACAAGTTCTTGGAAAATAACCTGTGTACCCTCATTCTGAGTTCATTTATTTCTTACCTCTTTTTTCCTTTTTGGGAATGGCTTTTTAGTTGGCCTGTCTTACAGTAGCAGTTTACTTAGCATATGGGAGAAGTTCTAAAGAAAAAAAAAATCCATTCCAGGAAGTGAGACTTGTGTAAGGGATATGAGTTCCGTATCTGCTCCCTGACTAGCATTTCAAATCCATCTTAATAGCAAAGCAACTGCAGTCTATTTGCATTTTATAAAAACAAAATGTGATATCCTAGCCTAATGCTTTGAAATCAAATCTAACAGCTCACAAATTCCATGTGTCATGCTAATCTGAAGGCTCTGCCTACTATAAACATTTCTGATCCACAAATGCATTTCACGTTGCCTCTGCCACACTTCAGTTGAAGAAAAGGAGAGAGGAAAATCTTCTCTGCAGCACTGAAAGTAATCAGCCTTACAGTAATCAGTCTTAATTGTAAACAAATCTTAATTGTAAAAATGTTTTTAAAAGGAAAAGGATAGACTAGAACTTTATGACATCAACAACAGGATTATCTGGCCATTGGATTTTTTAAATTCTATTGTCTAGTTAAATTACGCAGTTCCCTCCATCTTTCCAATGACAGATTTAGCCAATTAACATGACCAATAAACTTTATGATGTGTAGATTAGTGCTTCCAAACTGATTAAACAATGTTTAGGAGGTAAGTGCAATTAGGCTACATCTCAGTGCTGATGGTATTTGTAATTAACTTGGAGCTTCAGCCTGAAAGACTGAAGGCCAGATGCGTAGTAAAGCGCAGCTGGCAGTAAGATAATTAAGTTTTATCACATGGTGCTGGCTGCCACTTGGTTTTAATCCAGAACCTTAGCTTTACACTAGAAGAATTACTTCAATTACCCACTGTGAAAGGAGAACACATCTCTCACTCACTGCAGGTAGATCATGATATAAACCCTTAAGATCTAAATCAACAAAACTCCTCCAAAGCAGAGAGAAAAACCACTGATGCTGAGTCAGACCAGAAGTCCAAGCCATCCTTGCTTTCCCCAAGAGACCACTCAGTAGCAGATGTTTGGGGACATCCCTGCCAGCTGGTTGCAGTGGGACTTCAGATTAAGGGCAGGTTTATTTATAGGGATCTAGATGCCAAGGAATTAAAGGGCCAGCGTGCAGCCCATGGACAGAGCCAAACACAAACGGGGAGTCTTCTGCTGCTGTGCCCTTTTTCATTTCCTCCAGGACTTTAAGATTAATCTTAATTAATAAGGTTATTATCTTAGCTTAAAAGGCCATGAAGCTATAGGACTGCAGGTATTTCCACATTCAGTGGCCCATGGAGGTCATTACCCAAATGCCTTAAAACCTGTGAGCAACTCTGAGGAGACTAGAAAACTTCATGCACATGGATAAGGCCCCAAACAACATGAGAAAACAGCCACTTATTTCCACAACAACAGAAGTTGCAGTGAGCTGTCATTTTTAATGGATACTTAACAAACTAGGTGTTTGGCTGTGAACTTCGTTATTCTTTAGGATACTATCAGCACTTCTTCCTTTTTCCCAGAGGAGTTGTTGAGATGTACAACTTAAACACCAAAGAGATGAGAAGCCAAGGAAAGGACAGGAAAAGACAGATATGTGTGTATAACACAACTGCAATTTTTTTTAAAAAATATTTTTCACTTGATTGTATTAATATATCTGCTTACAAAGTTTGGGATTAATCTTGTCCAGCTTCCTATAGCTAAAAATTATCCAAGTTTCCCTTATAAGCAGTAGAGAAAAATAAGTACCCCCAGAGGGCATTGTATCCCAGCTATCTCCAGTGGAATGGGGTGACTCATCCTCCACAGATGGTTACTCTCTCTAGTGAGAAATTTTAAACTGCCTGGGATGACCATAGCTCAGTTAGTGTGACAAACCCCACCCAAAGAGACCAAAACCTAAAAGAACTGGTCTTAAAGAACCAGTAAGTGGTTAAAGTGAGTAGGAAACTGCAGAGGAGAACAAAGCCTTGCAAAGAGTGACAGCTCACTTCCATCTATCTCCCCACTCATTTGCTTGTTTGCAGCATTGAACTGCTGCTAAGACAAAGCCTGGATCCTTACCCTGTGTCAGCTGAGCAAGCTTTTGAGGTGAATGGGAACTTTTTGAATAAGGGTAAAGATAACACTGAGAATGCACATCTAGATTTCTTCCTGTGAGAAAAGTAGGAATGGACAAGCTTACTTATCCTTTCCTACAACAGATGAATGTCATCACCCACTAAAACCTACCTACAACAGGACAAGTAAAAAGAATTCGCAGTCTTTGAGCCAAGCTTGGACTACTCTGTTCCTGGAAGCAAAAGTGGCTCCTTTTAAGATTAAAAGTGTGTTTTGCACCCTTCAGCTTAACACAGGAAATGGGGAAAAGGTTTTTTGGAAAACAGAAACAGCCTTGGGCAATATGTATGTTTGGAAGCTGCTCTAGCATGTGCCTTTGCTGAGACCTTGCTTTCTTCTTACCCTGTTTACTCAGAGCAGCTTCATGCTCTCCTCTTCATTTTATCCCAGCTCATTCTCACTTCTGCTTTCCCCTGCTGTATTCTTGCAGTGGGTTGTGTTGGAGGTCAGACAATAAGGTCATCATTCTTCCAGCCACGAAACTACTTGGTGTCTGTTCATTGTATATTCCTTTTCTTCTTCCCTTCTTCTTATGATCTCATGCTTGCATGTGACTTTGCTCTCCAAATATTTTTTGGCACCATGAGGTCTGCACTTACTCTTAATCAAACTCCTTATCATGTTGATTTATTTTGAACATGTAATGGTGGTGCAAGCTTCTCTTCACCTCTTTTGCAGAAAGCTCCCTTTGCACATCCATTCTTGAAAATTACTTTTTCCATGATAGCTCAAATCCATCTGTGGCCTCTAAAGAAGATAAGCCTATTCCTATGCAATAAAACTGGTATTACAAAGCCCTCGTGTAACATCACTGATTTCACAGAATCACAGCAGGTAGGAATTTTGATGCCCTGGGTTTATGCTGCTCTGGAGCCCAGCTTGGTATAACTTGTTTATTGGTTTGAAACCCTCTAATGTAATTTGTGAATCTGTGCTTTATGTATTTACCTTGAAAGAGTTTGTCCGTCCCCACTCTGTCTAGAAAAGCTCATTGTTTCAAAGGCAAAACTCACTAGTGACATTTTCATAGGAAAATATCTTTCTAGACTAATTCAATTTTATCATTATGATTTGAATAAGCTGACAGCAACCAAAACTGGTTTCAGGCAATCCTCTGTTTTAGAAAGCTATGTGAATGTAGGTGACAGATGGGTTGGCTTAGTCTTTCTAAAGTATTCATAGTCTCCCTTATTTATACAGATGATTTATAGTGTGACTTTCTGCAATAGCAAGGGCCTGGTGGTGAGCTCAGAAGCAACTTATTACCTGTGTTCTCAGGGATTTTGGTTGTAGAATACTCCTTTGTGTGACCAGAGAACTATTATACTACAATGAAATCCTAACTAGAAGTAAACATGCATCTACAAAAAATTTCTTTCTCATACTGTAGGTCTGAGTTATTTTGCCTTCAGACCTCAAGATTTACATCCATGTTTCTGCTGTTCCCATTTGAAGGCAGAGCCTAAAATAAAGCCTGTGAGATGTAGAACAGAAACTTTCAGGTTGTTATCTATTGACAAGGATTAAGATGGATGCTTCATCTTAGAGACCCAGATATGCTTAGCAGATATGCATGGATGGGCTCTGATAAGCAGGCGGTGACTAACCTGGGATTTCTCTGTGGTATGATGGCATCACCACTGTTCAGGGTGGTAGGATCCTACCAGCCCTGCTCTGCTCAGACTGCTCTGCTGTAAATATCTGATGCAATCAGACTAATGCAAGACAGCTTTTGCAGCAGATCCAAGGCAGAATGTTGTTGGCTCACATTTTGGACTAAAAGCATACAAAGCACAGAAATTCAGCAGAGTGATGTTTGTAGAACTGGTCAAGGGTGTCATTGCTCAGAGATATTAAAGGAAAGGGGATTTTGCTGCACTTTATGGATTGGTATGAACCTAACCCCATGGGCCTGTCAGTGTTGCCTCCCATGGCTGGGGAAGGGGCTGCTGTGTGCAAAACCTCTACTCTGGTGGTCCCCACACCCAGAGCATCACTCATAGCTAAAGACCCAAATCCCAGGGACCTTCCTCAAGCAAAACTCTGATGTGCTGTAGTGGCCACAAAAGCTGGCAATGACTCCTCATTGTAAAATGCTTTGGGACACCTCAAATATGAATGGAGCTATATAAAATTCAATTCTATTGTAAAGAAAACAGCTGTCATGAATTAAGGCTACATTCAGCTTTTGAGATGTGGACAACTGTCCAGTAGGGAATGAACAGAAAACTTAACCCATGTAACTTTGAGATGGAGATTTGTCTTCTCTTTCCCAGAAAACAAAACCCCAGGGATTTTAAATCTATAAACCATGTATAACATATCACCCAAACAATTTCTTTTGAGGTTTGAAAAACCCCTTGATGCTAATTATTGGTTATAGATGGTTTGAAAGAAATAATGTAGTTTTAATGCTGGGTTTAATTAAAATGCCTTTAATAACGGTCATGAATTTTGCAGCACAAGTGCTAAAAGGCCAAATCCTGCTTTTGCAGTGAACTGAGTTCAGAAGAACTAGATGAGCAAGCAATCCAAGCCAGATTTGGGCCAAACCTTGCAAAACTGTTTTGCTTTTAATGTGACAAAAGTCTGCTTTCCCAATAAGAACATTTTTCTGGAAAGGAGCTGATTTACTGTTTGAACTTTATAATTTCCTCTTGTACAAAACAATAGGGGACAAAAAGAACCTTTCCAAATTTTCACCCCTTTAATTAATAAGACATTCTTTGGTGTATGACAGGAAAAATATGTGATGAATGTACTTGATATGTTATGATTAATAGTGGTCTAGGGAGGCTTTAGAGACACGAGACGCCCCATAAACACAGAAATAATACCAAAGAGAACATTTTTATAATGTCCATTTTGGCACTCTCCCTGACCTAGGATGTTAGTAGCTTTATATATCATTTAATTAATGCTTTAAAAAAATAAAATGCAAACAGCTCCTTTCAAACCATAACAATTCATTGCATGACTTATGTGGGTTTGAACTGGCAGAGTTAGTCAAAACATTCCTAATGCCACTTTATTTCCATAAACCACTTGTATGGTAAATTTTACTAGAAATTTCTGTGCCAGGTTTGAAGGGTTCAGACAGGGGGCACTTTGAATATATGGGCTGAATGTAGCCTGCTTATCAAAATTATTTAACAACGTAATTAGAAATATTTAGAGAAAGAGAGGGAAGCTACACTAGAGGTATCTCTTACTTATAACTAGAGTCTGCAATATCTCTATTCAGGGCCAAATACACTGTCCCTGACTAACTTCTCACACTGATGAAAATTACAAATAACTAGTGGTTTAAATAGTAGAAAACAGTAGAAAAATAAAGGGATCTTTTGATCCACTGTCCATCTTTTGCATTGAAGATGATGTCGGTGGTAGTTTCCACGTGATTATCTCTGGAAAGGTCCTTGACTCAGGGCTGGTTTGGGTACTCTGCTGAGCTGACAGTAGATGCAGTCAAGCATTGAAGAAAAGCCAGCTGGTATACAGATATAAACCCAGAAGGATGGGATTGTACCTGGCCAGTGACTGCCAGCAGAACACAGCAGCAGTGTATCAGTGCAGGATGAAGAGTAAGCCCAGAGGGGGTTACTTGTTTGAAACCCTGAGCTGGCCATGGAGCTGAGCTGAGAAGTGCTGATAACAAGGACAAAATGCTCTATGTGCACAGGCCCATTGTTTCTGAGCACCCAGGCCTAAAGACCATAGTTATGAAAAGAGAGAGATACTGAGCAACCTTCCTCCGCCTCTGAAGGAAAGAATGGAAAGGAGGAAAATTGGGAAGTTCATACTGAAAACAATCACATGAGTGATGGCATTGTTAGAGAAAAGGCAACTTCTAGCCTGCTTACTAGACCAGGGAAAATTAAGGGATAACTCAAATGTCCAGGTTGTCCCTGAAAAAAAGGAAACCAGAATATGTACCCAAGGATCTTAAATCACCTTTCACCAAAAAGCTAAGATGTTTTGTCAAGGATGAGGGAACAGGGATATTGAAGTGCTTATCAGGAAAAAATGTATTTTTAGACAAACTTGAGATGGAGTAACATTATATGCTGTACTATAAGAGACCATAAAGGAGTCAGCAATCACAAAGCATAGATAAAACTGTTTGGAGTACATGCACTGTCTGTTATGCTATGCCAAAATATAGGATGAAAAATAAATATTAATATTAAAGAAAAGATCCAGGTTTTCCTGGAGTATGATCGGAAACAATTTTCTTTATCAACTAAGATAAGGTTCATTGAATAAGAGGGAACCCTTAATTACACTTTGTTTTTATAAGTGATAAGAAATAAAAACTTGTTTCAAGTGGATCGTGGGTTGATTCAGTTTAAATAACGGAATTTAACTGTAAACAAAGGCAGTTTTGTAATTAAGGTTTCAGATTTCAAATGGATGAATACTCAGAAATGAAGGTACATAATTAGTGAGCTATCCAAAAGAAATCAAGGACCTGAGTAAAGAGGAAATAGAATTACTCAAAGTCAAAGGGATAAAGCCTATCCAGACTCTGTATCATAAGCAAAGGAAAAACCTTTATAAACTTGTGGGGAAGCACTCTGGACAGAAAGTAGTAAACACCCACTCTGAAGAATATATTGAGGTTTTTTAAAAAGTCTTCTCAGGTTGGAAAATCGAATGATCAGCAAAATGAGCTACATTAAATGTCAGGAAACACACAGGTTAAGGGAGAATCAGTGAAATTCAATCTGAATTACAGCTTGGGGAAAAAAAAACCAAAAACTTGAGACAACAAGGAAAAAGCTGTTTAACTATACGTATAACACTGAAGAAAAAGTAGAGCCCCACTGGAGTGAAGATAGTATAGAAATCAATAGTAATTCAGGTAAAGGTTCAAAATTCTGGCATCTTTAAAATAAAAACAGTGAACAGAGTAGGGTAGATAATGGAAGTGAGAGTCTCAAGCTGAAAATACACTAAGCTGAAATTGAAGCAGAAATCTCCGAACCAGACAATCGCTCTCCTGTAACTGTGAAAGAGCTGGCACAAGAAACTGAGGATTGAATTTTAATTCTTCTATTGGTTACATTGGATCGGCATCACGCATTATAGTTAAGGATAGCTAATGCAATCCTTGTGAAAAGATGGAAATAGCCCACTGACAACTAATCTGACTTCAATAGAATATAAAATAAAGGCATGAATTTTGAAAGAAAGTGTAAGTCAAGAGAAATGAAAATCAATATAAAATGGAGCATTCTTTAACAAAACTAAATCATGCAAGAATAAGCAAGTATATTTCTTAGATGATAAAAATACTTTTGTAGACAAAGGAAGCGGAGCATTTAATCCGAATTTCAGGTAAACATTACATATGAAGACATAGGGAAAAAGGTTACATTGTGTGCAGAAGCTGAGAATTAGTATAATAACTATAAGGTCATCAGAGAACTGCCTAAAGGGCACCTCACAACAGCTCCTGTTGAAAGGGAGATTATCAGGTAGGAGGAAATCTATTGTTTGATGGATTGACCTTAGGACCTATTCACTTAATAGTTTCATTAGCAACCTTGGCATGGAAAAAAGTAGCAAATGAGAGATATTTACTGATGACATGAAACTGGAAAGCATTAAAAGCATTGGAAAGAAAGAAACAGATAACCTTGGGGACTGGTGCACTAGAAGTGAGATCATGTGTAACAGAACTGAGAGCAACGCCCTTGCATGGAGGGAGCAGACACAGGTCTTCATCTGTCTGGCTAGTCTGAACCTTCAGAAACGGGGAATACTTTTTTCTTTCCTGCTCACCTATTATCAAGAAAGAAGCACTGAAACTGCAAATTATTAAATGAGGGGTTTCTCAAAACAGGGGAGAGACTACTTCCTGAGCGAATGTAACAGGGCTCATTTAGGTCACCAAGGTGAAGCTTGAGAAGAGGTAGGATTGTTTCCCCTAACGACACTGTGGGTGTAGAGAGGAAAGAAGAGAGTAAGAGCTATTTGAGCTGACGGACAGTTCTGGCACAAGAGCTGTGTACACTGCTCCCTACATAGAAATGTAAATTTTTGGAGCAGTTTCCCACTAGCTGTATTTGAACAAAAAAACCTCACTAGCTTGTTATGAATCAGATTATGCAATGAACTCTACTTCCACCAGCTGCCTGATGTATCTGGGCTGAAGGCTCACAGCCTGCAGGAGCTCTTCCACTCCTACTCTCTAGAGCTGCAGCCACATCCATCTTCGCAGCTGAGGTTAACTTGCAGTTTTTTCTGACAAATTCGATGTAACTCATGCAGTTTATGACCCATCACCATAAATACATGGACACCTTGAGAATTCTGGCTTTGAAAGGAAGGTGGGAGACCTGCAGAGTGCTGTTTCCACACTTTTGACAGTACTAGCTTCACCATAGGGATTTTAAGAGTTAACCAAACTCAGAAACACTGAATTTGAAAAAAGGAGGAGGGAGGGTGTGGGGCTGGAGAGAGGAATTGTTTAAGGAAGGCAAGTTAGAGTAAGACCTTACTGAGCCCTGTCCTTTCAGATTTCCTGTGCTTGACACATCATCAGGATGATGTCAAAGTGACTTAACCAAGTATGACACTTCATTCCAATGATGTGGCCAAGCAGAGGAAATTTGAAAGGATGTGGCTTATGGTACTGAAAACAATCATTTAGAGAAATGCATGACTGCTGTTTTTCAATTTAAATAAATTTTAAGCTATTTCTCCCCTCTCCTAAACACATATTGTACTGCTTGGAGTATTTGCATTGCTGCTGAGCTTGCCAAAGGTTGTTAAAATGGCTTTACTGTGATTAAAAAGGAACCCGTACTCCTGATGTGGAGACTTCATCATACTTGATGTTGTGTACTAAAGTATCTATGGCACTGCATGGGCAACAGCTAAAAATACAAATTTGAATTCTTTTGTTATTGTTAATAATTTTGATTCTATTAACTTGTAACAGTAATGCCAAGCAAGCAAGCCCTATGAGCCCAGAAGTCCCCGCCATGTGCCCGCTCACTCTGCAGCCCTTCTCCGTGTACCTGGCCAAGCAGTTGGTGCTGGGGATGATGGGCAATCCCCAAATAGTGGGACAAGAGGGGACTGGCCCCAGGATGCCCTGTTTTTCCTCTCTATATAGGCAACTAAGTGGTGACCACACTCCTCAGCAGCAATTGGTGTGGCCACAGGCAGTGCCTGCAAGGACAGCTCACCTTTTCTCAGCCTGCAGCAATCCCCACTGAACAAAGTGACTTTTTTGGGGGTACCAGAGGTTTCTTGTGGTGGACAGATGGTACTGTCTCCATCTCTCCCAGATCCTCCTTGAGAAACATTGCATCAAAACTTCTCTACTTTGAGGGGCAGCATGACAATATGACGCAACATTTTCCAGAGCACTGAATATCCTCTGAAGCATCATTTTCAAAAATGTTTTAGCCATGAATAGGCTTCAATAATATGAGTCATAGTTACAGCAGTGTCTCAGTTCCCAAGGCACGTCTGAAAACTCTAGCTGTTCTTTCATGGGTAATAGGAGAAAGAAGTATATCTGTGATTTGGGGATAATTAGCTCAAATCTGGGTGCAGTAAAGCAATTTCTAGGAACAGACGGACTGTTACATCCAAAAAATATTGCAAACAACACCTTATATATCATGAAAAAGAACTGATTAAATTTCATTTGCTCCTGAGAAAAAGGCTGGATAGATTTTAGTATGCTAAGGGATAAATTAAAATAAAACAAAGATGAACGTTTATTGTTGATGGTGGAGAAAAAGGAAGAAAGAAATGCCCCAAAAATTCAAATACTTATGTGTCTGAGTCACTAAAATACACAGTAACCATAGCTGTTAAAGAGGTCTGGGGACAAACATAGCTTCAGTACCTACACTCTTCTTAGTTAGGAACAGATAGTTTTTATTTAAAGAATGTGAATCCTGTCTTTTCTTTGGCCAGTCTTTGTTAGATGCTGGTTTGCAGTTTCAACTTGCACTGCTGTTTAAGCAAGCAAAGCTTTATCTTAAATATGGTACATGGTATTTTCTGGCAAGTCTTAAATCATTGAATTCATCTTACCTCTATGTTGACAAGCCTACATTGGGAAAAAAGTATCATGGCTTTTCAGAGTAGAGGCTATTTCAGAAAAAAAGCTGATGCCTTGGATTTGTGGCAGTTGTCATTCTCTATGGTTTGAAAAAGAAGAACGCCTGATTATTGTCTACCAACTGCTTTTCCATGAATAATTATTTTTGAGCAAAAACCCCCCACTATAAGACCTGGCTCAAAGCACTGCTAATTTACATTACAAGATAGGCCACTGCTAGAGCCATATGAACACACACATGCTGTCTCTGTTAGAAGTAAACTTCTCGTTGTGAGGAAGAAGAGGAAGGAAACAACAGAGACCAGTCTAGAACTATGAAGAAAAAAGATTCTTTACATGTAATAACTTCTACAAATATCATTTGCAAATGTCTGCCTCATGTTTGCTCACTCCCACATGACAATGGCCTAGGGCTGTTGGCCTGTTTATCTTTCTGTCAAAAAGAGGGTGATGTTCAATTCCCATTAACTCTGTTAAAAGAACACAGAAAACCCAACTGCTTAACAGAATGATGTTTCCTTCTGAGAGCACAGCCCCGTTCTGGTGGCAAGACCATTCCATCTCTTCAGCAGCCAGGTATCAACAGGTCTACAATGCTTCCCTGCCATCAGCAAAGCATAACACTGCAATGTTGAAATACGGATTTTTGTGTTCAGGTAACACTGAAACTGGCTGCAGGAAGACTTTGAGCAGGTCTGATGAAAAGTCTGGTGCTTTGTAGGCATCAGGATGACAGTGAAAGTAAGAAAGATCCTGCTAACATGTTCAGTAGACACCATGAACTTTCTAGTGGAACATACAGTTGTCTTTTTTTTTTTTTTTTTTTTTTTTTTTTTTTTTTTTTTTTTTTTTTTTTTTGAGTGTAATTGTATTATTTTGGGGTAATATTTTGCCAGGTAATTCTTTCCAAACCCCATCAACAACTCTTTCATAAAGATGCTATAGGAGATTGTGATGATGACACAATGACTTTTAAAAAGAATCTGTGAAGGCGGATATTAACAGTTTTCCAAGTTTTTTCACTTCTGAACTTGGCTGTGCTGCTAGTTTAGTCATAAAAACCCAGTGGAAGCTATGTACAACATGCTTGGTTTCAACTGTCTGTTGATTTCAGACAATTTATATATACCAGGTCTTTGCCAGAGAGAGGGATTTTTTTTTTTGCCACCAGTTGATGTCTTACACTAATTCCTCTCAGTTTGTGTCAAATTTTAACTTCTGTTGGTTTTAGCCTAGCTAAAAAGAGGAAGAAAAATGCTCCAAAATCAGGTCCCCTAGACCTCCTTGATCTTATCTGACATTTTCATAAGAATACTTCTCTAGGTGTCATGATCTCATTATTCATGAATGAAGATTTATAGCATCAACTTTTTTGCAAATATGTCAAAGTGGAAACTAGCATTTCTGGCCCCTTAAAACACTACAAGAAATATGATGTTGGGAAAGAGCTGTAGGAGGAGAGGTAATAACAGCAGTCATGTAATCCCCTAGTGAAAAACTGTTTCCTTCAAGAAGCAATATCTTTTGTCTTTGCATGGAACTTGATGTTGAATGAGATATTTTAAAGGAATTCCAAAGTGGTGCCTCAAAGGGCACTGACCAGACAGAAACGTGATTTTGAAATGCTGCTGAGCTGGAAGGAAAGACAAGACCAACACATCTGTGGATGCTATAGAGACCAGGGCCTTTGGATATCTGCCTGCACAGTATCTGCTGTGTACTCTTGTTTTGTTACTTATTTTGGTCAGATACAGCCAAGATCCATGAAAGGATGCATGTAGCTACTGGGTGACACAAAACTAAACTTCAACATAAAACCGCTGTCCTCAATCCTACTTTTTTAAAAGAAACCCAGAAAATAATACTTTTCCAGTGAAACAGATTTAGAAAGAAAGAAGTAAAGAATATTTTCTTAGTTTGTAGAAAGTTATATGCCTGCAAGCACAGTGCATAGTGGCTGTACTCACCCCAGATAACCCTCTGACCAAAAGGTGACATCTTGCTAAAATAAAGTTTCTTTTGCATCCAGCAAAAGAAAAAAAATCCTCTGAATTCCTCTGCTTTTACTCTTTGCTCTGTGTTTACTTCCTTCTTATCTCTAAACTGAATTCATTTCTGATCTGCTGTTATTCAAATGACTATTTTGAATGCTTTTTGGCCTCGTTCCTCATGCACAGCCATTGTTGTCATAAACAGAGAGATTCTCCTGTTTGCACTCAAAGCCACTTCTTGGGCTGCCACTGCATTTTTAAGCCATGACAATCTTCTACAAACACTGTGAGAACTATTCCTCATACAAATGCTTTATCAAACCAGAGTTTCTAACATTGCCTTGGCTTTCCACAGCTGTCATGGGATACATAAATCACTCAGAAAACAGGTTTGTAACAAGATTCACAGTGCCTCCTTTTTTCTCTTTAGCGATCTTTGGGCCTCTGGGCTCACTATTATATATGAACCTATTTCAATCTTCGCATTTATATTTACAAACCACCAGCCCACACAGAGCAAAAGAAGCTGCCATTAATAAATACAGTCTGAAGGCAGGGAAAGAAGTCATCAAAGATATCCTATGGTTATACCCCTCATTAAAGGCCCAGTGAGGTCAGTAAAAACCTTTCCTTTTGAACCATTGGGCACTGAACAAAGCCAGCACCCATGGAGGAATACTCAAATGGGATTTAAAAACCTACCTCTAAAACATGCTAATTCCCCATCTCTTTGGGGACTATGAACTTGCCATAGCTCTTCTGCTGCTCCTTCAGCCCTACTAAGCCTATCCCATTCCCTTTCAGACACTGAACTGAGCTGTGTGCCAGAGCTTTCTAAATTGTCTCCTGTTTTCCCTTGTGCAGCAATTTCCCCAAGATACGGTTTTGCTTAGTGCCTTGCATGACTGGGGATGGAACAAATGAGGAATTCTGAAAGCTTTTTTCTATTAAGCCCCAATCCACAAAGATATATCTATAATCTTTGTATTATCAACCCTCTCCTTTTGATAGTAACTTGGTGGTGACAGGCATTCTTTTTCTGCAGGTCTAATGGCCTAGGTAATGCTTCAAATGATCTATCCACTAAAAAAGAAAGTGCTGGCAAAGATCATTGTTACAGGTGAATCATAGGAATAGCAAATTTGATCCAGTCACTGCTGTATGTAATTACTACAGCAAGGATTTCAGATGCCATGCAGGAGTGCTGTGGTGCTGGTTGGACAGCCGTTGTAATGAAGGTGGGAAATGAAATCAGACTAATCTGTTTTACATCAAAAAGGCATATTAGTCAATAAGAAACATCAAGATAATCCCTATACTGTATGTAATGTCAGCCTTGACACTATTTGCACAACAAGAGATACTTCAGCCTTTTAAACTCAAATTGTTCCAATGTGCAGAGGGGAAGGACATCCTGCCTGGGAGGCAATCCAGGATAAAGCTGGAGGGATAAACTTTCTGCCCTTCTCTCTTCTTATCTTGGTAAAAAAATGGCCCCAGAGAGTTGGCCAGTCTAAATTTTCTTGAGGTAAATAAGAGCTCAGTAGAGAGAAAGCAATCTGATGGGATGCTGTGAGATTGTTGTCCAGTGTTCCATGTGGGAGAGGCATGCACTCAGGATGAAAAGAATGATTTGATTGTGCACGTTTATTCAGAGAAATTTGAGTTGAAAGCAACTTTTTAGACCACGTAATGCAGAAAAAGGGATTATGGCATGGTTTGTTGTGTTCCCTTATGCCACTGCCTCTCATGGGTGAGCCAGTGGCAGAGTGAATCATGCAGCAGGGTGTGGTGCCAGCAGCATAACTCAGGGTGCAAACTTGCTTCTCACAAATCAGTGTTTTCTCCCTGGGGTAGATAGAAACATGTACAGGGAAGAAGTGAAGAGCTCTGAACAGAAGAAACCATGATCACCAACTCCAAGAGATGCCCCTATAGTTATATAGTCCTATAGTGGGATTTATAGAAAGTGCAGCACTATGATGCTAACCTCTTTTGCCTGTGGGGAATGAAGACTGGACAAGCAAGCTCCACTGCTTGGGTTGGGCCAGCTCGAACCAAACCAGAGGGAAGTGCCCATCTTTGCTAGTGATTCCTGACTTTGGCTCTTTGACCTCACAAAACGAAGCTGCTTTTGTCTTTCAAAAATAGACAAATATCCTGTTTGCTTTTTAACCTTGAGCCTGGCAGACATCAAATTTCTGTTCATGTAGGAAAGAGGTACAGCTCCAGCATCTTCCTGGGGACATTATTGTGCATTCTACCCACCTCCCTGTGTGAACACTCCCATCATACAACCATTGTATGTGAGGCTCTGCCAGCCCCTCTTCTCAGATCTGTCTTATTTTACTTAACTATTTCAACAGTGGCTGGGCACAGGAGGAGGCTCCCTATCTCCCCATGGTGTTATAGCTCCAACCAATGAGGAGAAGAGGGATTTCCAATCCCCCACCCAAGCCAATTCCTGAAAAAAACACCAAAGGTACATTAGAGAGGAGGAGAAATTGCCTCTAATCCACTAAACCCTGAATTTCTCTACACAAAGTGGAATTTTATGTCCCATACTGGCATGTATCCACAAAGAACATTGTGATTGTTCCAGTTCAAATTCAGATTAGAGCCTCTGTCCAGGAGATGAGAGGTGCAGGGCCAAATACCATCTGGAGGGACTTGAACATACCTTGCTAAGAGCTGGTATCTCCAAACTGTTGATGAACAAGGACAGAAATCTGCTTCACTAAAAAAAGCAGGAAAATGTTAGGGTAAGGAAAGCATGGTAAATTCTGTTTTACAACAGCCACAAACTGCATTTTTAGGGTATTGTAAAGATAAATTAATTGTTTCCTTGTATCTTCATGGCAAGATTGAATGCTTTTGTAAAGATTCATAACCATAAGAAACCATTGTATGAACATATTTGGAAATTGTATTTAATCTTCTGATTAATTTTCCAGATTAACATCTTATGCCACACCGGCCTCTGAGAGGCTGATACCATTGATGTCTTGTGGCCATGACAGCTATCAACTGTCACCTCAAAACTTATTGGTAAAATATTAACAACATCACATACCATGTGTATCAAAAGGAAATTCAATTTGACAAGTCTACTTAAAAATAAAGCTTCCACTTTTACACATTGCCCACATAGACTAGAAACTCCTTCAGATTTTTGTGCAAGTAGATTTGAATTATTCAAGAAGATGAGCAAAGTGTGATGTTCCCTGGTTCTTCTCTCAGGAAGCTTTAAATATGAAAATTCCCTTGCTTTTTCAGAGTCACTTGTTATCTGTTCTCCTTTTTTTTTTTTTTTTTTTTTTTTTTTAATCACAG